>MLYV02001347.1:0-46918 GCA_001913855.2 Hermanssonia centrifuga
TTTCTTATGCATAATCTTGATAAAAATCAAACAAAACCTGGTCAAAACACCAATTTACAGATTTTATACAGATTTTGCTAAGATTTTGATAAGATTTTGAGTTGGAAAAGCTAAGACACAAAATTAAACCATATTCTGACTCAAAAGTGTTTTAATTTTGTTACAGAATATCAGCAGATAAAAACCAGCAGTCTTTTGGGATTTTTACCAGATTTTTATATCAAAAATCATGAATAAAGTTTATACTCTTTTCAAGTTTTTTTCAAGTTTTATCATAGCTAAAAACCTCCAGGAATATCCAGTGGTTCGAATAACGCGGGCGCCGAGAGTTGGGTAGAGTAGGTAGCATATAATGGTGCGCCAAGTTCCTGGTTCGAACCGGCGCCTGGCCTGGTCATGGGCGCTTGCCTGCTCGAATGTCAACAATACGGACATGAGTTGGGAGTTCGAACGAGTGAGGGAAACGCAAAATCTGGAGGCTACAAAATAGGGGGCGTATCAACGCGCTTCCACGGGGGGCAGCTGAGAGAGGCTTGATCGGGAATCCAGAGAAGTTTGGACAGAGAATCTATGAAGTCGTCACCGGAACTGGCATGGCTGAGGGTCTGGTCGCCAGGCCAGGCGTAGACGGGAAATGGGAAGGGGAATGGCAGTGGAATATAGTACCTATGGGTACCCACTGCGTGAATCGCTTGAGAGGCCGCTTGGATCACATAAACGAAAACGTAACGGTGTTCGAGGTGATCTCGAAATCGACAGATGTGGGGCAGGAGCAGCTGAAATACTATCCTCTGGGTTAACGTTACATGTCAAGGTCCTGTCCAATACGCTGATACCCGCTTGTTCTCATTACCCAAACATCTTTGGCAAACCCGGAAAGGCCTAATCGGAGCTTTACACGAAACTGCGTCCTTGTCGCATCCATAATATTATCGAATATAGGCCGCAAATTGTTGTCAGTCCATCGGTGTAGAACGAGGAATCCAAGGAGCCTAAGTATAATGATACCAGAGTTAAGTTTTCGACCAATGTAATATACTATGGGCGTCCTGCCCATTTCATTTTATTCATTCAGGACCCTTTCAACACGGCAAGATTAAGATTCCCGTACAGCACCCGAACCGAATCTATAACTGTCACTCCATGGATGTTCCAGGTATCTTCCTCTCCCTACTACATCCACGTATTGTACAGATAACTATTGCAACCCGTTTGGTCTATACACCAGCCCTTCCCCTCGATTGCCTACGGGTACGAAAGCATGTTGAACTTGGATTCCCAATCGTAAGCGTATTTCGTCTTATCTCACCTAATTGGTCGGCTTTTCTCAACTACTGCTGCGGTCACAGTCGTCTTTCAAATTATTTCCATCTCATAGGCATGAGTAGGTGACGATCGCTTAGCAACTGCACAGGTTGGATTCAACGGATTATCAGCAATTCTCTACTACGATCATATCATCACCTGTGGTGATGAATATTGGCGTGTATGGAAGAATCTAAGATTAGGCGGCTCCTGGTATTTCATCCTGAACCGTTACTTCGCATTCTTCGCTGTAAGTGGCATTTATAATCCAGCAAACGATACATCCTCTCATCTGCTATACACACAGAATATCGGGGTCATCGCTGGCAATTTCTTCCCATTTACGTCTGCAAAAGTAAGTGCCAGATAAAGATGCGGCAAAATCCTCAAGTCTGCAGGCTGATTAGTACTGTGTAGAGGTTTAGAAATTTTTATTCTATATGCGGCACTGCTCAAACTTACCGAGTCCACACCAGCTGTTCCCATTATCTAACATTCCGGCAGCTGGTGCTCATCATCTCTCAAGTCATAGTGGGAGGTATGCAACTACCCCATATACTATGGGACATGCATTTAATACGGACCGCCTTGCAGCGAACCTCCTCCTCAGACTTTACGCCCTATACGGGCAGGACAAGCGGATACTTATGCTGGTGCTCTCCATATCGTCCGTTTTGATTGGATTCGCCTGTGTGAGTTTTGGATAGTATACTACCTAGCTCCAACTGATGAAGACTCTTCTCTTGACAGTGGGCGGTTGTAGGACAGAAATCGGACGTCACACAGATTGAAGGCTGTCATATATCACTATCGACGTCAAAGTAACAAGTTCAATCTCGCTCATGAGTCCGCGCGCTGATTTATTCATGTTCCAGAGCTGTCCGTAAGTTATTGCGCTGTGTATCTCTACTGCTTCTCCAGCTTCCACTGCAGGCATTGCTGTATCATGGGAGGCATTATTCGCATATGACCTGCTCATAGTCTCCCTTACGTTCTTGAAAACCTGGAGGGAGAGGGGACGACACCGAATAAGGAACGGGAACGACTTATTTGCCTTGATTGTACGAGATGGTAAGTGCCACCTCATTTTCTCGTTCGAGCTTGCATTGAACGGATGGTAGGCGGAATCTATTTTGTGTAAGTATTCCATGCCTAGACAGTGCATAGAGTAATGACTCTAGCACAGAGTGATGGCCTGCGCAAACTTTATCAACACGTTGACTTTCTATGTAAGCTTCTCACTGTTAATACTGGTCAAACTTTCTCACATCTGCTCCCAGGTCTTGCAGGTACGCAACGATTGGAACACGTATATTTGATGTTAATCAAAGCTACCACCAGCCTGAGTTGAAAGGTGTCTTGTCCACGTTCGCCAGTAGGCAAGTACTCTCCTCCTCCCTGAAATTCAGTGTCTGATCCTTTTTTCTGCCCTAAAGCATATCGGTGACTATGATGTCCCGGCTCATGCTGAATCTTCGACAGCGCGCTGCTGCCAGTAGAAATAATTATGCTCTAACAACCTTCATTCCTCTCAGTATCCTGAAGTTCAGGTCCCCAGCTGGAGCAGTTTCAGATGAGACCACGGACAGTGAAACCCTTCCTACAGTGCAGTATGACACAATTCCACCACATGGTACAACTGCGGGTTCTAGTTCAAGTCGCATGAAGGAGGAGAATAAGGCGATAGTTGAAGAGGATATCCAGAAATGTCCCCGCCATGCTGTGACAGTATGAATGTACGCCTATTTGTATATTGTTCAAAAAGCGAGATTGCTGATATGGTTATGTAGCGCGCACTTCGAGTTCATGTTATTCCTCTATAAGCGACCCAGATTCTATATACGGACATTTTGATATCACACGACTGCCGCCGCAGTCCCTGTCTTGTCTTGTCATTCGACTATGTCCTCTCTGGTGGTCATCTCAGGCCTGACTCGCTATCGAGCCGACTGAGACCACCTGATGTGGGTTTCTCTGTAGCGCCCGCCTCTCGCGACCTTGGAGGGACTCACCTGAGAAGAAAACGAGACATCCGCAAAGAGTTGCGTGCACGGTACAGTGCGCTTGTGTAGTTGCGACGGTTCAAACCTGTTACAGTCTCCGAACCTGTACTTCATGTTCGCCGTCGCTGGAGAGCAAACATTGAGAAAATTGAAAGCCCAGTCCGATTCTGAGCCGATGCCTAGCTTTTATAACGGCCATTTGTGATCGACATCGTGTGCTTTCCACGCTGCAGTCTGAGTCGTCAGGCCTTCAGGAGGAGCAGCAAGTACTGTGCTACTAGTAGTCAGCCTGGGAAATTCGAACGCGAATATTGCTGAGGCCTGGAAAATATTGGTCTAGCCAGGGGATCGAACCTGCGACAATTACGGACATTGCCCTACCCGATCGCGCGAGGCCACGCCGGCGTCAAAGGACTCGCCACCTTCACGGTCAACCAACTACTACATCAACGAAATCTTTCGAGTTTCTACGTCGAAGAAATGTAGCGAGGGACCTACCAAGCCAAATGTATTCTCCGGGCTCACGTGAACCAGCAAAGTTGCTACAACCCCACAACACCGCACCACTGACTCCAGAAGTATAGGGTTCGCAACTGAAATTGAATGGTGAGCTCGTGGGTTACTATGCTCATGTGCCACTGTACTCATGATATCTATGTAGCAGTGAAAAGATAGCTCCGTGGGAGTCTTCCCACTGTGTAAGTATTAGCAGCTCCCGACGGGACAAAACGGAGCAACGACTGCTCAACTGGTCCTACATGCCCTATCTCGTATCTGCGATCCATTGACTTCTGTCAGGTCATAACAGACTCGGGATCCCATTGAACTATCACGCAATGAAAAATGATATCGACATTCTATTCATTAATCATAACTGCTAGACGGCATAACGATCATCGAGCAGGCTCGAGCCGGACCGCAGATGTCCCACATCAAACAGGGAGCTCCTTGCCGGGTGAGACGTAATTTTACACATGGAATATAATCTTAGATTGGCGTGCACAGAGTATTCCACAAGCAAACAAGTAGATCTCGTTCTATCCCAGGCCACGGCGCGTTCTATCCGCAACTACAAAGCGCCTTGTTCGATCGGGATTCACGGAGCGAAAATTGAATTTAATCTTGGCTTTTCAGTACGATAGGAAAGAAGAGACCATGCCTTTTAGCAATGGGCTGAGCCTCTCACTACAAGGCACGAAAAGGCACGCATCAGGCATCTCGGGTTCACACTACGACGTTCAGATAAGATACGCGTCCCGTGGGGGAGACTCTGTAAAGCGACATATACGCAGTACGCATTCAAGTTGGCAAGCTACGTACTACTAGCCGCTCATGGACCCAAGGAATGGTAAGTATATCTCGTGAGCTAGCTCATTGACTATGGCGGCTATGCCAAGAATTGCCGATATGAGAACTCTTGTCTCAATACCTTCGTATCTGCACTGTTTTTGGGACCATGATGCGGTGTGAATCGCAAGGTCACCGGTCATAGACGGAGATGCGTGCTAGTGCTTCTTCCATGCTCCGTGCACAATAATAGTGAGCTCACCGCCGTTTAGATTTGACATTGACAAACTGACTGGAAGCGCATAGTTGGAGTTCAGTCTTCCAGGTACAACAACGGCGGACCTTGTTGTTCGAAACCATCAGGAGCGGGTTAGCGTAGAATGAACTAAGACTCAGCTGATCCACACGTTCTATCCCCAGCCTCATGGTGAGCTCCGCTACCTCCCGGTAAAATAATTAAAAAAGTTCACATCGTATCTGTGCGCACTAGCCTGGGCGAAGTGCTCGTTTGCCTGCATCCAGCCATCACAATTGAGTATGGTAGCCGTGAGGCCAGAGACCAAAAGCGCGCACGAGATCCACATGGGCAGAATGTTCAGATGGATCTTTCCTTGTTAGGGATGATCTAAAGCCCAAGGGGTCACAAGAATGACAGGCCTGGTGGGAATGTCCTACGGTCCGATGACTTCCTGGGGGCAAGCGTTTCGTTCAGGCAGGCACCAACTCGGACTTGTGATGGAAGCAAACCCAACTTTGCGTGTGCGGGTGCAGACGCTGTCACACCTCTAGGCTCCAAGCGCAGTCAAGCATCCTAAGGGTCAACCGTTGCTCCAAAACGGTGTGTAGGAAGATTTCAAGAAGCTGGGAGATGCACATGGGACCAGATGACGTTGGGCGTCGTTGGCGGAAAGTCAAAACATGAGACTGATTGCTGAGCAAGAAGGGGGCAAGGGAAACAGACTACAGGGACCGAACTTCTTGCAATGCTCCCAAGAGAAGAGGAGAGTGATGACTAGCAAGAGTATATTTTGATATAAAAAATACAACCTCTACCCAAGAGGTGATGAAATAACTCATGACATTTTAAACGTGGTAGTATACGTAAATATGGCGTATGTCATGCGGAAGTCGTACAGTTGATGTCCAATCCCAAGAGCTAACGTAAAGAAAAAGAAAATACAAAACATCCGCGACGCCTGCGATGTTTTCACGCCTTGAGCTCATTGGTTGGGGTATACGTAGAAGAGCCCTTCTCGTCATGCAGGTCGTCGTGGCGGACCTCGGTAACGGCATTGTGCATAGCCCTGGTCGCATCCTCGCCGTCGAATAATGCCGAGGTCTCCTCGAGCGAGAGGTTCTTGGTCTCGACGATGAAGAAGTAGAGGAAGACGAGCTCGAATGCGAGCCAACAGCAGTACACGATCTGCAATCCAATCAGTCAATCGACGACCACGAGACGATAATGAGAAAAATAACATACGTAGTACTTCCAGCCAAGTTTTCCGAGTGCGACCGGGTTGACGTACTGGTTGAAGATGAGGGCGAGCGAGATCGTGAAGTTGAAGACGTTGAACCCCTTGGCACGAAGGTTATAAGGCAGAATCTCCACAGTGTATGCCACGATGAGGGGTGTGAAGGCGAGACTGTTCAAAACGTGAGTAAAAGAATATGGTTAATGAGAACTTGGAAACACTTACTCGTATGAGGCGTAGAACAGGAAGATGAATGCAATGACCGCATGCGCAGTCGCCGGATTTCCAGTGACCGCAAACCGTGCCGAACACACTGTTTGGAACACAAAGAACACCAACATTCCTGACGCGGACGTGAGGAAGAGGAACCGACGGCCGAGGCGTTCAACGAGGAAGGAAGCGCCAGCCGCCCAGAACAAATTCCAGATTGCAAGAATACTAGATAAGACGTTAATGATAGTGTATGAGCGGTGGGAAGAAGATGACGTACCCAGTGATGAGCAGCTGAATGGTGGTGTTGGTGATGCCGATGGTGTCGAAGACAGCGTTGAGATAGTACGAGACGAGACCGTTACCAGACCACTGAGAGAAGAAAGCGATTGCGATGATGATAGTCATGCGCTTCCTGTTTCCGGGTGTCCTATACAAAGATTTCCAGCCAACGTTGGCAGCGACTGTAATGCAATGGGTTGAATACAAGCATTCTCTAGGATGAAAGAAAAAAACTCACCAGTACGGTCGAGCTCGATACCTGCCTTGATCTCGTTGAATTCGTAGAGAACGAGAGGATCGGTCTCGTCGCCATCGGCATGGTAGTATGCAAGAGTCTGCAACGCCCGGCTCTCATGACCTTTGGACACAAGCCACCTAGGTGATTCTGGTACCCACAGAACGAGGAAGAACTGTAAGACAGAGGGAAGACCCTGGAGAATGGAGGGAATTCGCCACGCCCAGTTGTTGGGGATGAACTCGGTACCGAAAGTAGTCCATGAAGCGCTAGACGCAATAGATGAGCCTGATTTCTCACAGAATGTCGAAAAAAAAACATACATAATGTTACCGGAATACCAGAGCGAGTTGTAGAGTGCTGTCAATTGTGCACGGTACAGAGGGTAGGATAGCTCCGTGACCAACATGGGAGCCGAGTTGGAAGCGAACGTCAGACCGAATCCGATAAGGAAACTATATAATTTATTTGATTAGCTGGAATGGGCGCGACGGTGAAAAATTGGCTCACCGAGCAGCAATAAACATGCCCAAATTCTGGGACGCCGATTGAATGGCTACACCAACAATCATAATAGTTGCACCGATCCAGATGGTCCGCCGACGACCGAGGCCATCTGATAGATATGGCGCAAAGGGATAAGCGGCGAGGGACCCGATATTCTGCAAAACAATGCTGTCAGCAACGGGTATCGTACGACAAGAGAGACGCCACATGCCTGAATCGCGTTCAAAAGACCGAGCTTTCCGCCGTGGGGTTGGCCAAAGTAGGACTTCCAGAGGGGAAGAGACTGGAATGAGTTCATCAACGAGCCATCGTAACCGTTGGTCGAGGCCGTAATGAGACTATAGAGATTATTTAGGAGGACATTGGGAATAAAACAGCGCGATACTCACAGCAGAACGATCCAAGCATTTAGCTTTATGATCCGCTTGTTGTTGTACCAGGTACGGGCTGGGTCGATGAACTGAAGGTAACCCTCGTTGTGACTGCCTGCGACTACAGCGCCAGCACCCATGGTGGAGAGAGCGGGATGAGTAGGATAGTAGGTATGATTGAGCGAACTTGGAAGAAGTTGGGCGGTCCTTGAGAGAAGCACGGGCCAGTCTTTATACTCACATGGACTGATGCGACTTTAATTGCATGCGAACGCCTCCGCGGCTGGTCCAGGTGACCACTCGAACCAGGTTTCTCCAGGAATTCCCCATACGCATCATTTCCCCGCACAAACCCCCGCCTTCTCCAGGTCTCATTGGTGTTGCACACTCCAATCTGGGGTCCGAGACAGGCACAACCCACAAAATATCATACGCAACTTCATAGCTCCCGTCCCTGTGTCGGCGACATTGCCAGAGACAAAAAGTCAAAATAGCAGCTTCTGTTTGTCAAACCGATGCCGGAACTTCTCAACGTTAGACCAACCCCGCGACGAAAAGACAGGAAACACGCCAGATGTTCCGTCGAGGGTGGATGAGTCGGACTCGCGTTATTCCCTGAACCAACATTCTACGCCACCAGATGATGATCGGAAACACGTGAGATCCAATCTGACCCTGCACTTGACGCCTCTCCGCCCCTGCTTTTCTCTCATGCACACGGGAAACACAGAGAGAAAGAGAGAGTCGCCCCTGAGACATACCAGAACCGAATCACGCTCTTTCTTCGCGATCTTTCTTACGCCTCCTACGTCGAAATCCAGCCAAAAAACACGCCACGGCCCGCCAGGAGCCGCATCAATTTGTTGCGCTCCCGGGCGTTTCATCGCCGCAATCTAGATCCAATCATCCGACACAACCACCAATATGGTGGGTATTAAAGAACGTTGGGCGACAGTCACGGTCGTCCTCCCCGTACGAATGGCGACTTGGAGGCCGTTCCATTCTTGAATGACACGAATCACTGCCATTTTGAACCGGAAAGTCATCCGAAAATCACTCCATGGTCCGAGTCTGAAGTGACCATGCTCCGGGTGCTGTCACGGTGTCCGGCAACTTTACCTCCTCTGGCACCCGGTCTAGATATGTCCGGAAAATATATTGTCAGTTTCCTGCTTTAATAATGCACCCTGATGCACCGTCCTTGTAAGCTGCCAAGCCCTATGAGCTGACCATGAGCAAGCGTCACCCTCGGTGATATTCTGGAGGATTGAGCGCCACCAACTGTCTAATTCAAAGAAGACGGGCGAAGCCACATTTTTGGTAAAGTTGCGCCAAAGGCGAGACAGGAGTCTGGACAGATTACGCTTGGTTCCAGTCAATGACTTGCACAGCATATATTTGATAACAGGAAAGCAATAGTAACGATCGAAGCAAACTTGAACTAAACTGACCCTACACACGACGAGACGGAAAAACCACGCATCAAATTAACACCACACCCAAGACGACGTTAATAGACAAATTGCAAGCTCGGTTTACGAGTCCTTTTGGAGGATCCGCTCTTGAGACACGGTAGCCCTGCTTAACGTGCCTGAAGATCCTGAAGCTGTGGGCTCGCTGGGCTTTTTCCGCCCGAAAGGAACCCCCCAGCTGCTCGCAAGACTCGCCAATCGATGACGAGCTGTCAAGCCAGCGACAGCACTATTACTCGCACCGTCCACGCCGTTAAAAACCGTCGCGGAAGTTTCAGAAGTGCTGGGCAAGTTCACCGTACCGATCAAAGGCGAGTTCCGCGTTGGATGGTACGAGGACGTCCTGCGACGATGATGAGGAAGCAGATTGGACAAGCCTTCCGTAGGAGAAGCTTCCGGCGAAACACTGAGCGACCCTGACTTTGGACTGTTAAACGAGCCAACTGAAGAGGGCGATGCCGAGACTCCTTGTTCAGCCGCCAATGCTGTCGTAGCAACAGCCTTGGCATTTCCTGTCGTCCCGAACGGTATGCGTCCAGCAGAGAATCGCGACGAGGAAGAGATTCGGGACGCGCGTGAACCCGATCTGAGAGGGAGCGGTGCGGTCCCAATTTGGGGCGTCGGCGTGGTACGAACGGGCGACGGCGGGGGGTGCGGTGTACTAGGTGTAGGCGGCGGGGGAGAATGTGCTCGTGAAGGTACGATCGTTTCAATTTCCACCGGGGTTTCCACCGGCGCCTGGGCAAGGAGACGAGATAGCGAAGATGGACGGGCAGAAGGCAGAGAGTTGCCGCGAGCTCGAGACGATAACAGATGCGACGTCGGAGATCGAGAAGGGAATGGTTCTTCTACTTCTGGGTCTGGATCCGGGGGGCCAGGTGTAGGCTCCGGTGTGGTCACAGTCGTTGGAGGCTCTGAGTGGCTGAGCATGCTCAAAGCTTTCTTTGGCGTCCGACGCTTCGGCGTATGAGAGGGTTGCGTCCAATCCTCCACCTCTAGCATGTAATACTTTACGCCGTCCCCCAAACCATAAGGATTGGTGCTCGCATCCTGCAATTAAATTGAAAAAAGAAATATTGGTCAGTGCATCAGCTTCCAAAACACAGACGATTTTCAAACCTTCTGGTCCACCACCCCTTCAGTTATTGACGTAATACGAGCGACGATCCACTCCCGTGTCTTTAATTGCTCTTCCAAATGGCCAGTGGCCTTGAGGAAGTAGTGTGGAAAAGACACTAGGGAAAACCTCGGGGATCAGCAAACTCAGATAGGCATCAAGCTAAAGACATTCCCACTCAGGAGAAACGCACCGTTGAACGCGGCCCAAGGCTTCGCCACAGAATTACGAGTCGGGAGGAACAGGGCCAAGTCTCCTTTGGCAAAGTTCCTAAACGAAATCTTCCCTTTGGCCTTTTCCCGATAGTCCTTGCACTGCTTCTGCCACTTGCGTATCGTTTGACCAGTTTTACTGATGGCCTCCATGAACTGATCGTGGTCGAAAGCCCGAAGCGCCTCGAGAGCAGCAGCAGGGTCCGATGGGTCGATAGGGGTTGGCTCACCCAAATAACCAACAGCACTCCGACGTAGCCCCCCGAACGCAGACTCCGTCATGCTTGACGAGCCTGCGACGGACTTCGATGGTGGGTGTGATGTCATGGCTTCGGCTGCCTTAAGTGCTTTCACATGAGATTCGCGGAAGGCAAGGGCAACGTCCAAAATTTGAGCAACCAGTCGGCTGCTGCTCTCCAGCCGCTGCTCGAAATCGGACTGCGACGCTCTGCCGGCACGGATATCGTCTCGTAAAACCCTCTCCACGTGCCTTGCTTCGCGAATCTCATGCTCTACGCGCTGGAGTTCTTCTCGCAATCCTACTGCATCCGAATTCGTCATATCGGCTTGGGCTCGAGCATCTTTCAATTGCCGCTGCGCGTCTTCGAGAGCAGCCTTGAGCTCTAGGTACTGATGTTCAAGGACCGCTCGGTCACCATCGGCTTCTGCTATATGATCCCGCATAATCCGATCGTGCTCGGACGCTTGAGCGCGCAAGAGGCGATCCTTATCCTTTCTGGCTTCAGCCAATGCCTGTTTCACGTCGTCGCTCTCTCGTCTGGCCGCCTGAATCTGCGACTCCAGATTTTCACCGCGAGAACGGGCTTCGTCAAGACGCCGCAATGCATTCGCTTGTTCCTCTAACAGGTTGTTTATCTTATCGGCGTTGCGCTGCTCCAATGACTTCACGGCTTCAAACTCGGCTCGCACCTGGGCGAGCTCCTGTCGCAGGATTTCGGCCGTCTTCGTCTGCTCTGTGGCTTCGGAAAGCGCATCCGCGAGTGCCTTGCGTATGTTGCCTGATTCCGACGAAATTTCATCGTTACGCTGCTCAGATATTCGCCTGGAGGTTGCTTCGCTTTCTAATTGCGCCTTCAACGCATGGAGATCCCGCTCCATGCGGTCACGACTCGAGTCCGTATCTTCGACTTGTTCTCTGAGACGATTTAATTCTTCCAGGAGGGTACTTCGTTCCTTGTCGAATTTAGTCTCCTGATCTGTTTTGGCCTGGCTGACCTGTACCAATTGGTGCTCGAGGTCAGAATATGCTTGCTCATCGGCTTCTGTACCTGTGGAGCCGTCCTTTCAGCATCCGTAGGATATGAATAAGAAGTGGAAGTACTTCGTCTCCGATGCTCCAGAAAGCGCGATGAAGATAGTACTGCCATATGAATAGATTCAATTCTGTGACATTATTTAAAAAAAGGCGGGAATATCTCACGAGATCGTTCCGCTATTCGGTCGAAGCCTGCTTCAAGGCTATCCATCTTACTGATGAGCTTCTCTAAACTAGCCCGAGCTTCCTGGATGGAGCTTTTTGCAGCAGGATCTGTTAATTCCCGTGCGAAATGCTCTAAATCCTCCAAGACATGCATTAAATCTACACTTAGCTAGTAAGTCAAAGGAAATGGGTACATTCGAAGGAGAGCATACCGTCTACATCTGTGCGTTGCAGATCATACGGAGAGTCGGTCGAGCCAGATGGCGAAAAATCGATTGCGGGAACTGCTCCTTCCATGCCTTTCGTATCAAAGGGGAGCTGCCCATGAACCTCTCCTCGGTAGACTTGGCGTCGTTTTCGTTCATTCGCACTGTAAAGGGCGTGCTTCGTATCGTGTTATGCATGGCGACTTGAACGTGAACTCACGATAACTTAGCCATGACCTCCAAGATACTTTGAGCGCGCTGATAAAAGAACTGTGCTATAGACTAGTCCAGGGAATATTTCCGATATTACGGGGATCGGACTCACCAAACTCTTTCCTTCGAACGATCTCGACAACTGTCGCTCCGTAGGCATACAACATATTATGCAACCTCTGAATATGGGAAAAGCTCGTCTTCGCCTTGAAACTCGCCTGGAGTGACGTCAAAGTCGATGGAAGTTGAACCACATAATTGTTCAGCACGCTTGTTTCCCGCAGTGCGCTTATACATCGCTCTGTGTATGAGTTCTACATACATTCCGAGTGTTGAATATAAGAAAAGTATTATAAGAGGATGAATTAGGACCTTCAACTGCGTTATGCTTTCTACTTCGGCACGAAGTGAGGCGTCGAGCTGGCGAATATCTGATTGTGGACGATGGTCAGAAAGACAGGAATGAAACGTTTTGGTGCGCGTACCCTGAACCAGTCTATCCGAATGAGAAGCAGGTTCTTTTCGACAGGAAATTAGTATATGCAGCTGATTAGTGAGAATATGCCCAGCTCACTGTCCAAAGCGGCAGCTAAATCTCCAATTTTGGTAGATATGTCGTGTGAGCGACGAGCACAGATTTGCGCATCCTCCAACGAGCTGAGAATACGTCAACACCTTATCCATTAAACCCATTAAACCTAGAAACACGCACCTTAAATCTGAGACTACAGTACGAACGTTGTCTGTCCCATCGCGAAGTCTCGTCATAGCATCTTGCGCTTGACGAAGCCGATCTCGGAGATCGTCTATACATAATGCAATTGTTGATCCAAAAAAGAATAAATATAATTATCTACTCACCATGAGTCTTCGCACAGGCATCCGCAACTTGCCTCATTTTTACGTGACTCACGTAATCTCCCAGGGTCCGCCCACGTTCTCCAAGTTCCATTGCCTTTCGAACTGCTGGGCTCACGAATTCCTTGTGAATTGCTACGCGGCTGACGATCTGTAAATCCGCATCCACGCCTAATAGTAGCGATTCCTGCTTGTCAAGCTCGCGCTGAGCCCCCAATGCAATAGCTTCAAAAGCATCCTGTATAGCGAGAACATGGAGATCAAGAGAGGTGGAAGCTATCCGGAGTGCTTCATGTTGGTAGCGCAAGGAGCGAAGAATACCGTTCACTTCGTCGTGATGGATATTAGCAGTTCGAAGATATGACGATGCAAGGTAAGATGGACGAAATGGAGGAGTTGCCACAATGGTATCTAAGGGAATGCAGGTACATTCTATCAGACATCGATTCATGTGGAGTAGTATGCCACTTACCCTCTACTGAAGGCTGCAGAGGTGCTACTACTCGCAGTCGTCGAAGAACCAAATCCAGATCCAAATCAAGCGATGTCTTGTTAAACACATAGATAGTCTGGAGCGATAATCAATGAAGATTGAGATCGAATACACGAAAGTACGACGTACTTGATCTTGAACGCCTGCAAGGTCACGGATATTCTCAGTCATCAACCTTCTACCATCAGACAAATATGCCAGTATAGAATCCTCCTCTATTCCGGTTTCCTTCTGAATAAAATGTTCCAAGCTTCGCAGTGTGCAATACTTTGTCAAACACACACCCAGCTATATCCTTGGTATTACGTACCTGTCAATGTCCCATATTGATATATCCACCTGCAAATAATTGAGTAATGTGGCCTCTATTTCTCCTAGCTTCAGACGTACCTCGAATAGTTGGCCGTCCTCTGCACGGCATATCTGTATCATTCTTCGACGTTGTCGAGTAAGAGCGCATCGAGTTCGAGTCGCCAACCCCGCACACGCAGTAGATGCCGTATTTGGGTATGCCGCCGGCAACTCCCACGAGCCAATCTCATGGAGTTCTGCCAACAATTTCTGCTACCGGGTTTGCTCGGTTTTACAGTTTACATCTTGCAACCTCTGCTATGGCATTAATGGCTGGAAAGACTGTAAAACGCAAGGCAAATGTACTCAGCTCTTCTTCCCGGAAAAAGGCCAAGACACAGCAACTCTCTGCGAACGACCTACCATGGAAAACGGTGTCAACCAGGCAGGAAGCTGGAATCGACAGTGAAATGAACGGTATAATGGAATTGGAGGAGGTAGATGGTGTTGAGGTCGTATACGAGCAGACTGATAATGGGAGGGTAGTCAGGTTCAATGTACGTCTACGCCCTTTCGCTTCAGGCATATTAACTGCACAGAACTTGATTGATATAGGTAGCGGAGGATAGGCATGAAGCACTCACGGAATCCAGAGAATCTATCTCAGATCAACCCGAAGCTGGCCCTTCCTCCCCACATAATATCTCTGATGATGTCGACGAACTCGTTGCAGAGGAACAACCTTTCGACTGTACGTGTTCACTTGTGTGATATATCGTACTGTGTTAACGACCACAAAGCCAAATCATTACTCCCAGAATGGCACGAATTCGGTCTTCATCCTCAGCTCCTTCGGACTCTGTACTCACAGAGCTTTTCGTCGCCAACACCTATCCAGTCCATAGCGTTACCGATCGCTGCAAAAGGCAAAGACGTTATTGGCGTCGCACAAACTGTACAAATTTTACTTTTCTGCATTTCCTCACCCTTTGTCTCACCGAACTATACAGGGTTCGGGCAAAACCCTCGCTTATGGCCTTCCTATTCTTCATCACCTTCTAACCCAAGCAAGCTCCCAAACAAAGTCCGCGCGATCAAAGCAAAAGCGGCCATTACGGGCACTAATACTGGCCCCCACACGTGAATTAGCACTGCAGGTCTCATCTCATCTTAACGCCTGCCTCAATGTAGCAGACGTGTCTGTCTTTGATGTCAAAGTAGAAGCAGACGAAGACACTTCTACCTTGCTCGCAGACAAACCCGAAGGCCAGCAGCCCGGAAAGAGGGGGATAGGCAAGGGGAAGGGGAAAGGAAAGGGGAAAGGAAAGGATAAGGGAAATGCGCAGCTAAATGCTACACAGGCAACGAAATCCAAAGGTCCTCCCCTCGTCAGCGTTGCTGCAATCGTCGGCGGCATGTCCGCTCAGAAGCAACGTCGCATTTTGGACCGTGGCGTTGATATCCTCGTGGCTACGCCAGGTCGCCTTTGGGATATTCTACAAGAGGTCGGTCTGCTCAATCTCATCTTTTTGAATCATCTCTCAGACCTACGCCCTATCTCTCTTCAATAGGACGATAGCTTGGCGACCGACATCAAGAATTTGCGATACCTCGTCCTTGACGAGGCTGATCGAATGATCGAGACCGGACATTTTGCCGAGCTAGACAATATTCTACGGCTCACTCTCAAAGAAGCACCGTACGTTGTGGTTGCATAACACTTAGTGATTCGCTAATAAACGATCCAGGGAAGACGAAATAGAACCTGAATTCGGGCTTGACAAGTCTGAAGAGGCTGAAGAAGACCAGGCACCGGAAACTGCAAGTGGAGGAGAAATGCAGACCTTTGTTTTCTCTGCCACCTTAAGCAAAGATCTTCAGCGTAACCTGAAAAGGCATGCTCCCAAAGGCAGGAAGAACAAAAAGATAGCATCCACTCTTGGTATGTGGTGCAATTCGTCATAAGATGCGTAGTTAAGTATCCTTTAGATGATTTGTTGATGCGACTGGATTTCCGTGACCCGGATCCCGAGGTCATCGACCTAAGTCCGGCAGGAGGACTGGTCTCCACTTTGAAAGAAAGCCGGGTGGATTGTTTGGCCACCGATAAGGTGTGTTTCTCCGCGTTCTTCTCAAACGGCTGCTATAAATCTTTCCCAGGACGGTTACTTGTATTACTTCCTGTTACGCTACCCAGGACGCTCTCTCGTCTTCCTGTCTTCTATCGATGGTATACGGCGATTGATGCCACTGATGGAGTTACTGGAGCTCAATGCATTTCCACTACATTCGCAGCTCGAGCAACGGCAGCGTCTGAAGAATCTTGACAGGTTAGTGCCATTTAATGTATTTAGCCGATGCATTCAATGATTATGGTTTCTTAAGGTTTAAGTCTACGCCAAACTCCATCCTACTTGCAACCGACATAGCTGCTCGTGGACTTGATATCTCTGCCGTAGATCACGTCGTACACTATCAAGTCCCACGTTCTGCGGACGCGTACGTGCATCGTAATGGTCGAACAGCTCGTGCGATGAGAAGCGGGTTTAGCTTGCTCATGTGTGCGCCTGATGAACGGCGGCTAGTGCGTGGGCTGCTTGGCAGTTTGGGAAGACGTAAGTCCGTTTAAAGCTTCGACCAACCCCTCTAATTTACAAAACTGCTTCTCGTTTCGCAGAGGAAGAAGAGATACCTGAAATGTCCATCGAGCTGCATATGTTGGACAAGCTCAAAGCTCGCATACAGGTGGCCCGCCAAATCGACTCTACACAGCATAAAATCAAAAAAGAGAATCATGAAAAGAACTGGCTTCGAGAAGCTGCAGAGGCGATGGAGCTTGAACTAGATTCTGATTTAGATCTAAGGTTTGCACTGCTCACGCGACTCATGTTACATGTTGTCTAATTGTGTATTCATAGTCAAGATGATGGGGACAAACCTTCGAAGTATCAGAAAAAGAAGAGGAGTGCGAAGAGTGCCGCTTTGAAAGCTGAACTAAAACAGCTCCTCGCGCAGCCGCTGATTGCTCGTGGGGTTTCCACACGGTATATAACCTCGGGCAGCAGACCCATTGTCGACGATGTCATTGCCGGAGATTGTGCGTACCTTCATTTCCAATCACCTATGTATATAATAAACTCACTAATGCATCCCCGATAGACCATGAGACCATGATTGGCCTAACGAAGACTGAGGCGGGGGATGATGTATTGCCTGCTAAGCCACGGAAGGTCAAGAAAAAGGAGGAGGAATTCGAAGAGTGGAATGGTTTCTCCTCCTGAAACCAATATATACTCGCCTTTACGCCATAGGATTTTAGTAGACACTCACGCTCAATACAGCCTCTATAGCTTGAGTACCTGAGAGGACCAAACTTAGCAGACAGAATCAGTATCTGCAGACGCCGGTTCCATCATGCTGTTTATACGAGGCGCCTTGGGTTTCTGCCGACGTTCTGAACATGTCTATTCTTGATCTGCACTGTCAGTACCCCTTGTGTCCTGCTCAGCTGCTCCTTCCCCTTGAGTTATCCCAAAACACATTCCACTGCGCATGAGAGGAGAACATCGCGGATATGAAGTCACGGACAACTTTTGATTAAAACTACCATAAACGGTATGCCCGCGCCTCGGAAGAGTCAACTAGTACTTGCGGGAGACGTGGAAGCCACAACAACGTTTACACCGCTCATTCTCTGACTCTCATGACAACAAACATAATGTCTTTCAGCTCACCCCCTCCTTCACCCCTTCTCTCTCGCTCGTCCCCAAATTCTCCACACTCCCCTCTACGCGGCATCCCTCTTCGCTTACCTGACGTTGCCAACGTCATTATCAAGTTGCGACGGGCCCGCAACCAAGCGCAGGTTAAGGATTACCCCATAGAGTCTACCTCTGGAGAGCCACAAACGCATCCTAACTTTTCGGGCGAAAATGTGGTTTCTGCGAGGAAGGTTCCGCTTGTGGAGGAACGGCGTTTTCTTTGTCGGGATGGTGTTGACGTGAAGAAGCTATTGAGGATGATGCGAATTACATTGCTTGAAGAAGCACAGGGGATTGGTGCAAATGTCCTTGTGGACGAACAGTAAGTGTATTTCGCTCTTACTATGCACTGAACGCATACCAACGCTGTCTTCAGATGGTCATGTGTTATTCATGCCCCAAGACGTGACGGCGTCTTCAAGGTCGATGTGCGTAAAATAACCTGTTATATCAAAGTGTCGCTATTGATATCTATGGCTTCATAATAGATTCGTTATACTGCATCCGCAGCTCGTTCCGCACAGCGGGACCCACAACAACCCGTCACGCTCGACAGAGCGAGATGTGTCCCAGGGCTCATGACTGTCCTGCCCTAATTGTCCCCTCATAACCCATCACTCCTTATTTATGGACATCGTTCAGGCCTTCGTCGCTCCTTTCCAAGTCATAACATTGTAACATCACCTTCCGCTGTACATCACCCATACCATCCGGATCCTCGTTCTTTTCCACGCCTTTTAAAACTTGGACAGTTACAATAATAGGCTAATATGTTTCAAATTTACCGATATCGGTAGTAGTTCTGGCAATTTTTTCTTGAGGTTATATCTAAGGCAGACAGGCTGCTGTAGTTGCACATAGCTTAATGGGCGGGCACAGGGGTTGTGCGAGTTGTACATACCCGTGTTGATTGTCTTCTGGGCATAAACAGTAGGCTACGAGCTCCTATCCCTGGCATTTTACGGACAATAAATACCGAGGTACCTCCCTGCTGTTATGTCCTCGCCTAGTCGGCGTGCCCCGTTACCAGCCCGAGGCTGCTACATTGACCAAGCGCCCAAATGCATTGATGTCACAGCTCAGGCGCCCATAGTTGAGCTCTTCCAGCATCTTCTGCCACCAGGTGCATACATCCCATTATACCTGCAAAGCTCAAGTGTCGTAATATCTTCAAGGCAAAAATCTGGCCGTGTAACTTGGTATGTTCAAGTTCTCCACTCATATCCCCGCTACAGCCGCTACTAAAACAAGTTCTGGTGATATAAAAGTTCAAGTCCCTAGTATCTTCAGGACGAAAATAAGTGCGAGCTGAACGTATAGTCAAGCGATTTTTTCTGGAGAGCTAGACACGACTACCGCTAAAGTCTGAAGTAAATCACTACGCAATGTCAAGACTTCCGCCGACCAGGTCGCCTACTACTCCTCTCATCACTCGCCCAAAACGCTCAATATCAACTGCCGTAGCCCGTCCCCCAACCCGTCGACCATCCATATCTGGAACACAAATACTGCCCCGAGCGGCAGGTATCAATCCTGTCACTGGGGGAGCCAAAGCCCAGCGTACATCCAAAACCACTCAGAAACTCGTCGTCCTACCTTCAGCACCACAGACCAAGCCGCTACTGCCCGACGAAGAAGAAGAATTACAGCACGGATATGAGACTGACCGTGGGGTTAGAGACGTGAAAAGCGAAGGCGAAAAAATGAGCAAGGAGCAGAGGCAGAAGGCAGGCTTCAAGAGGATCACGGCCTACTGTGTTGCGGAAGGGTTCAAAATGAAACTGCTTGCGAGTTTCTTGAAGAGAGAACACAACGTTCAGCCCAGGGTGTTCGATGAGGCGATGTATGTGGTGCGTAACTCGCTTAGTCTGTGATGAAAACAGGGGGAAATCATACAAGATCTATCGTAGATGTACCATAAGCCACTCCTCCCAGGCTATGGTCCAGGGTCCAACATTCGCTCGTCCGCTGCCCCACTCATCCCTACCCCTAGTACTGAAGACCCTATAGTGCAGGCCTCAGATGCGGAAGAAGTAGAAGCGACGTACTTCTCCGCCCCATCACACAACCCCGGGATGGATGACTTCATAGCTTCTACATCTCCTCCACTTGGAGGTTTCAGTGAGAGCGAAACAACTCGACATATCCCCGTCACGCCATCCGCGTCATTTGCTGCTCCAAGACGCTCATCCCCGTTGGAGCCTGATTCGTTCGCTGAAGCCGTGTTCTTGGCATATGGGGTTGTAGTGTTCTTTGGACTAGATGAATCGCAAGAGCGTAGCATTTTGGAGGACGTCGAAGCGGCGGGTGTGATGCAGAAGGCCTTGAAGGAAGACCGTTGGGAGATCGAGGAGTGTCACTATGATGTAAGCACTCGTTGATATCCTGCTGAAAGTACGCTGACGGTAAGGTCTCAGTATAACCCGTACATTGCATATCCAAGAATCTACAACGACTTCTTCAGTAAGTTTGGGGCCACATCCCTCGAGGGTATAACGGTGTTGACGATCAAACAGCCTTCAAGGCACATTCTGCTCTCTTAACAATCTCCGTCTCGCATGCTCTGGCCCAATCTACGCTTTTGGCTCGCTATGAAACACATGCAAATGCCATCCTCTCCTCACCTGAGACTACCTCGATTCCTATTCGTCTGGCCTCTACCGGCTCCCTGAACCTGAGTCGCACCGACGCACTGAAGATCACCGGTCGGCTGTTCAAGCTCCGGCGCGATGTAAATTTGGTGAGCAATGTACTCGACGTGCCGGATTTGTTTTGGGAAGAGGGTCAAGCGAGCCTAAGAGCTTTATATGACGCCGTGAGGGAGTATATGGAGATAAGTGAGTGTTATTTCCAAAAATCCGATGTGCTGCGATGGTTGATGATGTGTTAAAGGCGTGAGGGTAAATGTGCTAAACGAGAAATTAGCGGTTGCAGAAGATCTGGTCAGTCCTTTGCTTATACTTGTATCACGCGCACTGCTCAAACATCCACTTTATACAGCTTGGCGCTATCCATGACCACTTGAATAACAATGCTATGGAACGTATTACCTGGATCATCATCTGGTAGGGTTATCAGTCTACGAGTACATTTTCCCATGCTGACTACATTTACAACAAGGCTGATCGTCGTTGCTTGTCTTGTCGAATTCGTCAGTCTTTCCTGGGAATTTTGTTCTGATACCTCCTGATTCGGGTTTCTTTCTTGCTACAGGGAGAAGTAATCGCTCGATTAGTGGTGCACGCAACTAGTTCATCAAAGGAGACGGTTTCTTTACCGGACGCCGAAACGATTGCAAACATGACGAGAGAGCAGGCAATATGGACTTTACAACAGCTAGCCCTGGCAAAATAAGTACATCTGAAGACTCTACTCTACTTCATAATAATACGAGGATTTCTCAGTAGTTTTATTGGACATGTGAGTACATACCGCCTATCAAACATTATCTTTCTGGCGATCACAAACTAACGATGTACGTGTGCATTGATTAGGTCTCCTTGTTACCTTGTTACCATGTGTTATAGGAATTATACCAGAGGTTCTATTCAAGTTCAAGATAAAAACTCTAGTCTCACAGATCGAACTCGCGTGCCAGCGGGGGACTGTGGATACCCGTGGAGGGCGCTTCGTATCACTTATGATTCGCTGCTGACGTCAAGACATATGCTGGTACTGAGGTGTACGCCTCACTCCATAAACTCCTATAACATGTAGCATAGGAAATCAGTTTTGTCGCAAAGCATCCCCCGACAACGACCTTGACCATGCGCACCGATACTCCCCTGAGATTGACACCGAAGACCGGTGGAAACCCAAAGGTCCGTCTACGTCTTCGCAATACAGAAACTATGGGTGGTTGATCATCCGTGCAGTTACTGGTATTTGGGACAGGGTTCCTAATGGCCGGCTTCGGGCTCTTTGCATACAAGATATTCAACCGCCCTTCTAAAAATGCACCGACGTGTGAGTTAATTTGGTTTGAGTTCTCTTATCCAGATAAGTGAAGGCGTCATTGTATTCCTACAGGGGAGACCCGACAGAATGAGCAACTCCCAGACAGAGGAGTAAGCTCAGATAGGCCTCGCATCGTTGACGCAAATCCTGGTACGGAGCCGGAACCGCCGGGAGATTCGAAATATGTACCCACCCCTCACAGCAAATGAACCGCGAGGGCCGACGCGTTCTAAACGTTGCTAATCAGCGCAGACGTTGGAACATTGTTGCGAAGCGACCGGGATGGGGATTGTGTACGTTTCCTCGAAGTTCGGTATTTGTACGCTAGGACCTAGACCACGTAAATTTGTCTTATGGGCGCAATATTTATTCCAAGGTGAATGCAGGATTGGAGTGTTTGTTGGGTTTGACGTCACGATCGCCCGCCGATTGCAGGCTGACAGAGGAAGTATGCCCGCCGCAGTGACTTCTAGGTATATATACAACAGCTTGAAGGAATTCCTCCAGACTTCACTTTCTACTACTACCCTCGTCTTTCACTCATCTTCTACTCATATATCACACAACTTCAATGGGCGCAGGTACTACTGGACAACCCCTGTCCAAGGCCGCCGTTGGGGGTAATCCTAGGGTATGTAGATATCCCTATTTATCTTGTTGTCGAACTTGATGTAACCGTTCTACTGGCAGACAATGGGCATAGGAATGGGTATCGTCGCAGGTGGACTCGCGTTGTTCTATTACGCTCAATACGGTTTTCATAAAAGAGACGACCAGACTTGTATGCTTTTTGTTATCCTTCCCAGCCAGCGTAGTAACAACCTGGATACTAGGGATCGTCCGCCATGGACAACAGCCTGGAAACGAAGCAGGAGCACCTATGCCTGGTTCTCGCCTACTTAGCTCTCCCCAGAAATCTGAACCAGGCCCCGGCAAGCCCAAGTCTTTGCCTCTGCCAGGAAACACAGACAACCGTGGCAGCGAGGGCGCCCAAGGGTCCTTGATGTCCTTCGTCGCTGTGCGAATTCACCATGCTAACTCAAAGATAATATTGAATTATGTATCACGTTACAGGGCAAAGGTACAAACCCTGATCCATCGGTCCCGGAGAACCCGCAAAATATGCAGGAACCTGCTGCTCAGAGGCGCAATGACTCTGGCTCTCAGTACACTAAGGTACATTTCTGCATGCAGTAAAATCTAGCGTGTTATTGACATACTTCTATAGGCCGGGGGTTACGCCGACTCGTACAAGAAGCGTCCTGAGGATCCTAGTGCACCGAAGGAAGGCCGTGCTTGACCCATGCAGTCAACACCACATTTTTTGCACCTCTCCTTCACTGCGGCGTGGCTTGGATAGACTTTGTAATACTAGCAGCATTTTCAATCGTGTAAAAAGCCTCACATCATCTTCACTGACTCGATACAATTATCATTCATTTTCTATACCTCGAACATCAATTCATTAAATGGGAAAATATTCAAACCCTCATCACTGTTTCGTCTTCCTCTCCAGCTGACTGCTACCAGCGAAAGTGGCCATGTTTTAAAATTGAAAGATGGATGGCGGTATCAAGAACGGTCTAGACTCTAAAAACTTCAGCCGGAAAGTCATGAGTAACGCGAGTCAAGTTGCATCCAAGGACTCAGTGAAACTTACGTTTTTGTGTATTCAAACATCCGAGCTCTCGTGTGTGGGTCCTATTTTGATTTGAACCAATTCGATTTCTGCATGTGAGGTTCTCGAAACGCTGTTCGAGCCCGCCGCCGTACTCTCATCCTCATCCAAGGTGGAAAGAATAGCAGTTCGATTTCCGAATCGTACAGTGCTTGGATACGCGGTTGTTGACGCACCCGGACGGGTATTATCGCTTGGCGAAACCCTCTGTTGAAGGTTCAACATCAGCCGGGACATCATCGTGACCGAGATGCTGCGATATTATCGGTAAGTAGTAAACGACGCCAAAAGTTGTTTTGTTATGACCTGCTTGCAAACGTCGATAGGATGCCGCGAAGCTCCGGCTGGCAGGTTGTCAGGTTGTCATCATGATGCTAACGCGTTCTTTCCAAACGTGTAACCCACCTCCAAAATCTAGTCCGCGGTGAGCACATCATCGAGAGTATGACTGTAGAACGTCTCACATAGAAAGTCACGGTATTCGAGAGATTCGCAAAGGCCATGACCCTATCGCAAGGGATTAATTCTCAAACCACCCGGCCGTTGTGACCCCGAACTAGTGGATAATACTCACACGAAATACACTGCACCTGTGCATGAGGTTAGTACTACCGCATGCCGGTTAGAGCACAAAGAACATACCGTCACGTACTACCAGAGCGAACAAATCATTTGTGTTCGTGATCCGATAGTGATATCTCTCTTTATATGTCCTTAATAGAGTCAGGGCGGCGATGATCAGGTCGAAAGTGAATAGCGCCTCCCAGGCGACGGCGATGCCTGGTTGAATACACCTTTGGCGTCACGGTCTTACTGACACACATATATCAACTTACGTATTGCTCTTTGATCATATTGGTTAGAATATGGAAGTTTGTGAGTAGGCATGAGAAGACTTACATGGTACGAGGCATCGAGATATGACAACCTTCGGCTAGACTAATATCGGGTGTTTGGCCCACTACCGACCACTGAAACAGAACGAGTGAGATCTCCGCATGTACAGGCATCGTTAGATGATGATGGGTGGCATACACAGGAAAACCCCATCAGCACCGCAGCCACTGCAGGCACTATGGTGATGATACGCTTGTCCCGACCGTATAGAGCATATGTCCTCAGGATTAAATTCCCTGCGTTGTGGATGGCATCAGGACCAAACAAGGATCGCAGTCGTACCAAATATGAAGACATACCTCCAACTACAATTTGAGTACTGATGAGTAGGAGCTGTCGGTACAATGTATAATCCAGGCAGCTATGTACCGATAGAATCATTGACATCAATTTGCACGAAGCTATTCAGTCTGACGGACCTCTGCAGTGCATGGGATGAGGAAGCGTCGGATGATATTCAAGTAATTTGAACATACTTTGGCAGAGCTGAAGCGAGCGAAGCGTCCATAAATCACGACAAAGTTCTACGAGACAGGCGTCAGACGTGTGGACAAGCAAATTCTGTAGACATGAGACTTACTGCAAAGAAGGCGAGATACCGATTGAACAGAAAATATATCGACGCTCCCGACCGTGGGTTTTTCCAAATCTGCTTATATTCCTCGGTAAAGGTTATAGCGTGGTCGTAGTAGAGGATAGCTAGTCAAAACTGCGGTAAGACATTGCACTACCAATTAAAGAGCCACGTACTAATGCCGACAAGCTGGAGGTAATCGGACAGATATCTTATGGAACATTAGAGATTAGAGATAGCCTCAGAGGTCGGTAGGTAGGTAGGCGGAGAGAAAGCTCACATTTGCCACCAGGGGACATCCACGATTGTCATGTCGAGAGTGATGCCTGAGGAAACAAGGGCTCAAATTTTTGAAGAGGTAGAGCCAGAGTAAGTGAGTTTTATACACACATTTACCACAGACTGCTACCGTATTCGAATTCTTCCGTTGCCGAACGAAGGTCACTCGATAGCGTGCCTAGATTCGCGCATTAAGTATGTAGCACAAAGCATCCGGACTTCAAGGGGCAGATAGAGAAACGCATAACCACGAACCGGGGGCTGTATAGGCGACAGATTGCTTGAAGCGTGTGTCCATATTTACTGCCCTGGTGCTCTGAATATACACTATGGATTTGAGAATTATTGAGAGTTTGTAGCACTACTTATTGGCAGAGATGCGTACCTGAACGTGACAGGCCGTATGGGATTCTGCGGTATCGGGGAACTTTGATCGGGGACTGAAACTTAAACCTCGGAGAAGATCTTCCTAGACCATACAATCTGTGATACTGCGATATTCCAAAGGATAAGGTCAGTGAAGAATGTGCCAATTACGACCCTTCCTGATCCTGCACCATGAGGCGTCTTCGACATATACGGAAGGAGTGCCCATCTGCACACATGTTCCCGTCTTCATCGGCCGAGCTCTGGAAACTGAGAACACAGAACCGGGGTGTGTTCAGCTGCAGCGGTCTACACGGATATGAATGATCGTTCTCGCGAACGATCGTCGCGCCTCGCACGGTTTTATATCAACGATTCGCCGTCGACGCTCATTGGTCACCTTCCGGGATCGACCTGGGTGCAGAAGACAATGACGTGTCAGCTGAACAGAAGAATAAACCAGGCCAATACATGTACCCATCGTCCGGCGGAAAAGTATACATAAACTTACATTCTCAAAGCCGGAGTTAATGCATGTGATGCTCCGAACGGTTCACAGTGCCTATATGAACCAGTGAATGGAGACGAAGGTATGTGTTACGACGACCCACTAAAATATTTGGAGAATGCGCTGATATAGGAGTGCTTTAAGATTGTAGCGGGTGACAATGTTGTTCGGGTTATGTTTCAGAAAGCAAGGCGCTATCTTTGTTCACCACGAATCACCAAAGATCTAGACATTATCTAGCGTAGAACTAGATAGTGGGCACGAATAAGAACAAATGAGACAAATGATGGTTCAAAACCAAGAGAGTACGTACACTTATGGGGTGTTTCAGTTTCGGGCACATTCAAACACGTTCACTCGCATAAGGAAGCAGACTCTAATTGGTTTAAATACCAACTTCGCATACGCATATTTCATAATACAGACGCACTAGGTCAAGAGGAGTGAGACAGACAGTTGGGATCTACGACAGAGCGGGGGAAATTGAAGGAAATAACTCATACACGTTAATAGGCAGCTACATTCACGCTGTCATTTCAACATCGCCCTCCGCTTCCTTTGATGTAGGTGCCTTCACATCGTCCTTCATGAACGTATCCAACTCCATGTCCAACTCTTCTGCCGTCTTGGGCTTCTTAGGCTCGCGCGGTGCACGACCACCTCTAGCACTACGGCCTTTGTTTCGGATCGGACCGGGGCCGTTTCTCCTGATACCAAAGTCAGCCATAATCGATTAAGCTGAGCGATGGAGTGTACGTACGACGCAGGTGGTGATTTAGACCTAGATCTGGTTTGGCCTAGACGATCGAGCAGAGGAGGCTTTTGAATTCTGTTGAGGAGCGAGGGTGCACTGGCTGATCGACGAGCTTGTGGTCGCTGAGGTACGGAGTCGAAGGCGATGGACATTGGTTGTCCTTAAGATTGGGACATTGCTCAGACGCCGATGCCAGCAAACAAGACAACTACTTGCCTTTGCAGAGCTTCCCATTGAAATGGTTCATTGCTTTCTTGGCTTCGGAGACGGTTTCATAGGAGACAATGGCAATGCCAGAAGAGCGGCCGCTGCGATCATACTTAATTGCGAGGAATGTAATCGAAATGGGTCGGCATCGGTTTCTCTCAGGTGGACTCGGTGCATTCGGATGATCGTACCCTGATATGTGGCTCACGCACAAGTGTGCCCATTTGTCCAAAGATTTGCTAGATTATTTATATCCAGGATGAGTCGAGGCCGTGAGACGTTCATGAACATAAACTCACCGTAAGGTCTCTGGCTGTAACTTCATAATGCAAATTTGAAATGAGGAGCTTGGTATTGGGCGAGGTTGATGGTGCAGTTGGAATGCCATTTTCGCGAGCCGTAACAGTCCCTGGTGCTTTGTCGTGAAGCCATTCACCATCAGCTCTTCCAGCACGAACCACAGGTCGCTAATGTGCAACGTCAATACAGACCAATCCGTACACAAGTTAACCAGGACTCACACTATAAGGCTTTTTAGACCTGTCAACTCTAGAGGCGGCCATAGTGTATAGATTTAAATGAAAAGCAGGCAAGTGGAAGAAATTCAACAAGTCAAGGTGGTGGTCGTCGTGGGTTATGCCTCCAACATGTGAGCGCTCAAAGTCAGAGACAAGCGCTCGGAGCTTGAAAACCCAAAGCCAAGAAAGGCAACCACCGTGGTTGAAATCAATTCTTTCGTTTTGAGGACCAAACTCTAATTGTTATGAGCTAAACTTGAAAATCTTCTTCAACGCTACAAGCCTGAGCTTCAAATTTCAAGCTTAAGCCTCTGCCACATTCTTGTTGTACTTTGTATATGAACTTGTTGCGAATTGTTTCGCAGATGCAGAATTCGCAATGAATGAATGTTTGATGTGAGAAATCGGAGGGAAAAATCAGAACACGCCACCCGCCTCATATGTCCCCTTCATTTAGATAAGTCCACCAGGGGCTGGAGGCAGGACTGAACAAAATTCTAACCTCTCGAAACTTTGGAAGAACTGTGAGCTTGACAAGTCACATGCATCAGTGCCTCCTAGTAAAGGCACGCATAGCGCGGAGCATCGGAGCTACAACTTGTGGCGGAAGGACGGCGGCCACGAGATCCATCGTTATAAACGTCGGCGACGAAGGTGAGAGGTCGTCCCGAGTTCCAAAGATACCCCTTCTTGGTCTGTTTTATTGGACTTGATAGACTGCCTCTTGGTTCAAGGAATTCTTGCTCAATTTGCCGACCTCGCCCCCTACCAATAATCCTAATCAACTTGAACTTGGATCCTGATATCGATGTCGGCCGCGCCAACCTCACGCCCAACTTTCGTAATTTACAGGGATGAGCCACCATCCCCTCAAAAGAAGAAGACTGTATTAGCATCACAACCAGCTGTCGCGACTGTTCGTCTGTCAATACCAACCGCGGGAGACAAGGAGAACCTTCATCCCCTCACTGGTCTTCGACCCAACTCCGAGGTCTCGATCTCTAAGAAACGGAAAACCGGCGCACTTGCTACGAAGAAAGTTGTGCTTCTCGTAAAGGGCCTCCAATCACCCCCAAAGAAACGCAAGCTTTCGCAGTCAACAGCTAAAAGCACCGCCGATAGGAAGGAGAAGGAGGGGCGGGGTCTGAGCTCGAGGAGGCATAAAACAGGAAGTCCCAGTCGCGTGCGTAAGGCACCAGAGCTACCTAAGGTAGAGGAGGAGGCAGAGACAGAGGGGCAGGATGAGGACTCTCAGCTCATGAAAAACGACATGACACAGGCCGCTGTGGATGCCCGGTGTTATGAGCTTACAGTGCTCCCTCTCGCGGATATATCCAAAGCATACGAATCTTGTCCTCTTCCTGAGTCTGTACATATTTCAGAGGAAGAGTCGGATGTACAGCAAAAGAAGGTCTGTGGTTGACCCCTCTCGCTTACTACCGCATCTAATGCCCGTTTAATTAGATCCTACATTCAGATATCTGTAATGAGTCTTCTCCGCCGACCGTTGCTGCCATATCCAAGGATGCCGCACCCCCTTCGCCAATCCCCGCGCCCAAAGACCTAGATATCTTCTCTACCCCTGATCGAAAAAAGATCTACTCTGCATTCACATTCTCATCTCCTTGCGCCGCTGCAGAACGGTACAGCGCTTCTAGAGCGTCCCGCGTTGATCGTTTCACCGACTCAGACTTTGAGTCCACCGCCAGTGGCGGCAAGAGCAACTCATAACGTTACATGTCGTCGCTATCAACGACTCTTCGTGCTCCAATCGGAAGAACAACACAACAGACCTGGCTATTCTCCATAAACTGTGCACCTGTCTAAATTTGCTCGCGGCATACCATCGTCTTCATTCGATTCATGCGTATCTCACATTGGACACACACCGAGCTACCCATCCCCGCATCGCTACCGGTGTCATATGGACATTTCGCATCTTTGTTATCCTACAGTTGCTTCCCTCATCGTTTTGTTTTGATTTTTGATGTTGCACTAATGTACGGCTCGGGAGACATAGGCTGTGCATCTGGGCTCCTCGGGTGGCATTGTGCCTGAGTAAATTATATTCTCTTCAGTGTCGTTTGTGTGTGTGTCGTCTTGCGCAAGTATCGCAAGCGTGGTATGCACCAATTGAAGCGGTTAACTATTCAAAGCGATCCCTGCCATTTCGTGTGCCGGCGCTCCATAGCCACGTGGGTTCCCCCAGCAATTCTCGCGACCGCGGCCGAGCAGTCTTAGTTCGGACACCCAAGCTTCAAGTTGGGGACCAAGTTGAAGAGTCCGACGGGCACGTTCAACTCTGTCCCGCACTCCCACTATGTCGACCGACATGCATCGAAGGATGACTGCACAAGCCCCTGATGGGACAAATGAAGGAGGCCCTCTGCATGCTCTTGAGGAATTCCAGTCTCGCATTCATTCCGACCCAAATGACAAACCTGACAGTGAACCCCCCATTCTAGATGCGACTCAAACCAGGTCACCGAGATTGACGTTGACCTGGCAGGAGATCCCATCATGGCAGAAAGACAACGAATTTATTTTGACGGGCTATAGAAGGATCCAAAATAACTGGCGAGGTTGTGCTGCATCGGTCTTCGGATGTACGTTGATACCAACGCATGCGCAGTTCGCAAATGGAGTTTGTTGTCTAATTTGTTTTTATGACAATCTTGCTCGCAGATTTGCATAATGAGACAGGTGACCTTGTCTTTCTGTTGGTTAAGCTCAATCTGGGCTAATCCTATGTCTAGTCAATATTCACAGTCACTTAGCCGGTGCCCTCTTATTCTGCTGGATTCTCGGAACATTTCGCCAACAATACTTTGTGCACTATGAATCAACAAACTGGATGGACACCGCGGTTTTCGGCATATTTTTGACGTCTGCCGTACTCTGCTTGTTCTTCAGCGCGTTTTACCATACTTGTGGTATACATTCCAAAGAGGTGATATCCGGCAATTATCATCAACATTATGAGAATTGACGGGTTTCAAGGTGGCGGCGCGATGTAATGCTCTAGACTACACGGGGATAGTTGGTCAGTAGTCCCTTACGTTTCGCAGTTTCCTTTGGTCTCAAACAACGCCGAGACAGTTCTCACCGTGGGATCATTCTTCCCTAGCATTTACTATGGATTTTACTGTGATAGACACTACCAAATCTTCTATCTCTCCATAATATCTGTCGCCGGCATAGGTTAGTTTCGTCTAATTGCGTCCAAAAATAATCTGATATGTTCGATCACTAGGTGCATCGTACATTGTTCTCAATCCGGAGTACCGCAAACCATCTCATAGAGGGGCGCGAACTAAAGTGTTTATTGCACTTGGCCTTTGTGGAATTGTCCCAGTGACCCACGGGCTACTGACTCACGGATTTCAAAAGCTTTGCTATGAAATGGGGTTTCACTGGCTTTTGCTGTCAGGCGTGCTATACATCAATGGTGCTCTCCTCTAGTATGCTTTCATTCATTTTTCGTGCTTCTGATACTGACAAATGCCTTCCATGATATGACAGTGCAAACCGCGTACCAGAACGCTTTGCTCCTGGACTGTTTGATTATTTCGCGGCGTCTCATCAGATCTTCCACATACACGTAGTGTTGGCAGCACTTTCAACATATTGGTGCATCTTGACGTCGTTCAACCATTGGCATAGTCGGAACCCACTTTGTACATTCTAATCGCACGGTCCCTCGGCATGTTCTAGCAGCCCTTAATACTATCGACAGGTACCATGATTGACGTACGTTTACATACTTGATCCCATGTACATGGTGATGAATATTGATCACAAACACTAGACAGCCGTGTCGGCCGGGGCGGTAAAAGGGCGCCCCTGACCAACCGGGCCCTGCTGCAAATTTAGTGGTATCGCAACGTCTGTCTATACCTTTGTTTCTCGCTACGTCCAAGTTTATGCTGAGGAAATTGATCAAGCACACGTCTCTGCTTCTTGATCGTTTCAACGCGGTAGTCCGCCTGATCCAGATCCAGAAGATACGGAGAACAGTCATGAGAATTGACCGAGCACACCGACGCTCATCTAATGGAATCTTCAGAAGACGTGTCGCAGATGTCATAAGAAAGCCTTCAGACCAGTACAATCCCGGGGTCTTCAGCGCGTGGACTTTACCGAAAACATATGAGATTATGAACAGCTCCGTCCTTCATCCCGATCACTTCCATTCATCGGGTTCCAATGTTCGCTACCAACGCCACAAGTACAGTTACATGGGTTGCAATGGTACGTTATGCGCCCGGGACAGATAAAACTATCGCTGAAGCGGGACATGAAACGTCTACAGGGTCTCGTTTGAGGCTAAGGCAGAGTTTCTGAATCTGGGAGGTAAATCAGATACGCAGAGCCCCACTTGTCATGCCAATGCGTTCTGTAATGCAAATCTGCCTGAGCACCGTACGCGAGGGACGGAAGCGGTGGGAGTGCCATGCTTCCTTCTCGCAGGATGATCCACCTTTCCCGGAACCGGCGCTGCGGTGCCGCGCTGGGCCGTCCGAGAATGTTCATTTGGACCCATGCGCGAAGATGTCCCCGGACTCAATATCATACCGAAAATGAAAAAGACCCTAAACCGCCGGAACTTCATTGGATGTGATCCAGTTGCCTTTTCACCTTTACAGAATTATTAGAACCGTCGTGCCTTAACCCGCTCTCCGTTCTAGGTAAGCACTGCATTCTTGTCCGAAGCAGTCTCCGTCTGATCGCCTCACATGGGGCTCTCTATAAGTAGAGACGAGTGCAGCGAAGATTCCAGACATTAAAACATGTATCCTCTCGGTTTATTACCTCTCCTCCAGGCGTGGGTCCCAGAGGATGCCGCGTCAAAGCTCGCAGTCGCGATACCTGGCGTGGTCTTTCTCGTACTATTTTGGTCCCTGGCAGACTCGAATGCTGAGTCAAGAGAGGAGGGGGATCCAGAATGCTTGCCACTCAGTAGCCTCAACACGATTGGCCCTTTTTTCAAAACACGCTTCGACTTTCTCGCTCGTGGGTTTCAGCTCACTGGACAATCAGTTTTCCAATTCAATCTGCTCAGGGTACGTCAGACATCGAGCCATTTTGCGATTATCCTCGGCTGATATTCGCTGCAATAGAACAAAGTCATAGTGGTGTCAGGAGAATCCGGAAGGCGGGACTTCTTCACTAGCAGAGGCCTTGATCTTACCGAAGGATTCAAAGTTTTATCTGGAGCGGTGAGTAATATGCATGAGATTATCGGGATCATACTTACGACTATTTCTCCGGCAACGTTTCCCATGTCGTAGATCCCAATGCTGCCAGGCATTACGTCCGATCTACAGACACGTCGAATAGCACTCATTCATAAACGCCTCGCTACCGCGCAGAGTAGCGACCGGTTATCGCATCGTGAGTCCAGCATGTATTTTAGTAGTCATTGACTCTTGACTGAACTTTCTAACAGTTGTACCCGAGATTCTCAACGACGCCGAGAGCGTACTCCGTTCCTGGGGAACCTCAGGGACAATCGATCCCTTCACTCACATACCGGCGGTAAGTATCTTCGTCTCTCACGGTAAGGTTCTTGCGCTGATCTCCCTCTTTGGTGGCCAGCTACTCTTTCAAACGACCGTGCGGTGTCTCTCCTGCCATGAACTTGCTGATGACGTCGCGACAGTGGCAAGGTTGCGGGCGTTGTACGACACGCTCGACACATCCACTACACCCGCTAGTGTCCTCCTTCCATGGCTACCTAGCCCTAGCATGCTGACGAAGCTCTACGCTTCTAAGAAGGTTTACGACATTGTGAACCGAGCTATCAATGCTAGGATACAGAGCGGGGTATCACGCGATGACACCCTACAAATGCTAGTCGACCACGAGGACAATAAATTGGTTATCGTAGGAGTAATTCAATCTCTTATGATCGTGCCATGCGTCAGATATCTGATTCCTCTCACAGTTCATCATGGGTCTCCTCGTTGCCGGAGCACGTTCAACTGGAACGACAGGTGTGTCTCCAAGTACATGTCCGCAGCGTCTTTTTTAGACTCAAATGCATCACAGCATCTTGGATGATCACATGTCTGGGTGGGCATCCTGAGTGGCAAAGCAAGGCAAAGGCCGAAATCCAGGCGCTGTTATCGGAATACTCGGCGGAGACCTCGGCAGGGTCTTCACTGAAGGAGCAGCTTGCATCGATTCCACTAGAGGCATGGGAGAATCGAATGCCAGTGTTTGAAAAGATCATTAGGGAAACACTTCGGATGGCTCAGCCACATACGGCGATGCGGAGAAATATGGGACCCGAGACCTACATCAACGGCATACGAGTTCCCTCAGGCGCATATGTGATGTATCCATTCAGCGACGTCCATCTTAATCCTCAGCTTTATCCCGACCCTTGGAAGTTCGACCCTGACCGCACGGAAAGTAAGGCTTCGTTTGGATACGTAGGATGGGGCGGAGGTTAGCTTTATTCCCCCCCCCTGCGCGCTCTAGTTGGACTGACGGCATCCCCAGGGAAGACTTTATGTTTAGGACAGCGCCTTGCAAAACTTCAACTGAAGCTTATCACCGCCCTTACCCTGTTGACATTGGACTTGAACTTAGTAGACCAGACCGGTCGTACACCCAACCCAATCCCTCGGCCCAATTGGAACGACTCGCTCACTTGTAAGCCACCGAAGGGGTCCTGCTTATTCCAATTCCAGCGGGTGGACCAGCTGTAGTCGGGAGGGGAGCTTAATGTTATTTGTTATTGCTATCTAGAGACATCGTATCTCGGACCTTAGGGTTATAGCAGGAGTTCTATCGTAATGCGTTGCATGTCGTAGATAGATGTATCTCTACCGTAATGTATATAAATATTAGTGCGGTCTTAGGATTGGGGGTGTTGTATCGAGCGTGAGTACGTGAATGGCCAAAGCCACCGAGTCTATTGCGCATTTCCATGTATCGGGTATGACTGCAGATCGCAATTAGCTTCTGAAGATGTCAACGGCAGCTGCAGACATACTTTTAAGCATTCATTAATGAACGAGGACGGCTAACGTCTGATGACGGTGACCTGCCGAAGCTGCCATGCATATCACGTCAACTTGTCCACCCTCTACTCGCTCCTCTGCCAAGCGTCCTCTGTCTTTCCATCTCTTCCTTCCGACGTTCTTGGATGTATTGTTCCCGCCCTTTCCTCTCCCTCTCTAACATCCTCGCCCTTTGTTCCCTAGTGGGTTCCCACTTGCTCTTCAGGATCCGTCTAATGGCCTCTGGGCTGATTTTGAACTTCTGTGATAAAACAGGCGTGCTGAACACTTCCGGATTGCTTGCATAAAAAGTGCGTATGCCATCCATTGCTTCTCGGGATAGCCTGCGAGGAGGTGCCCATCCTTCGGGAAACGACTCCTTCATTGTAGCACGATGCTGAACGAATGGTTGTGGAGTTGGCTGGTCTGGTGCTGTTGATTGAAGGGGAGCAGCAGTGGGTTTTTTCTTGATTGTAGCCTTGCGAACATCTTCCTCTTCAGAATGCACAAGGGAAGCAGGTGTCGAGCCCAATCCCCATTTCCGCCGTGTAAGACCAGATACGGTAGAGTAAAGAGCGATAAATGATTGAGTGGCCGACTTTGCAGGAAAAGCAGCGCGAAAGATGTGTTGTAGTGGCAGCATGTCGGTGGTTGGCAAACGAAATCAATATTCCAATTTAATGCTGTGGGCGTGAGAACATTTTGATCTAATCTGGCTCCGAGCTTGATTGCAATCGAGTACAGCCAGCTCAGCGTGAAAGAAACAGCTCAAGTCGTCTTTCTCTCCATTTTCCCCATCCTCCAAGTCCTCCTCGTCACCGTCAACAATGGCCGACGTTTCCGATTCCAAGATCGACGAAGGTATGCCACGGTTCACGATTGAACACGTCTCGTGACACACGGACATACTCTCGCAGCCTACAACGACGTCCGCTCAGACAAGACGGAGACGAACTGGTTGCTTTTGGACTACGAGGTGCGCGCTCGGGCTGCCCCCTAGGAATTGCTGTTGACATTCCCCATGCATGGATTTCGTACGGCTGGTTACGATCATGTTCGCACCTGTTGCCTATGATAGACTGATCGTTCAGATGTGCTGCAATTGACGGCGACGGGAACTGGCGGTCTAGAAGAGCTCCGTGACAAGCTCGACGAGTCCAAAGCTTCATACGCATACGTTCGGGTCCGCTATTCGAATGACAAGGAATCTCAGCGCGAGAAGTTCATTCTCGTAGTCTGGATCGGTCCCTCATGTAAAGTCATGCGTAAAGCAAAGGTAAGCTCCCCCAAATTATCTCTCGCGAATCACCGCAAGATCCCTGGATTGTATGATATAAACATCCGTGCATCAAACAGATTTCTGTACATGCGGCAGACGTGAAGCAGGTTCTTCGTGTCTTCTCTATTGAGGTCCCAGCGCGCGAGAAAGACGATCTCAAAGAAGAGCCCATTGTGGTTAAGCTTAGGAAGGTGTGTTATCTCATATCATGCACATGGCGTGGCTTGTTCTGAATTTACATGATTCGAATAGGCTGGTGGTGCGAGCTACGACGGCGTTTGACCTCTTTGTTTCTCTAATGGAATGTGTAATGTTACCGCTCTTTCTGCGATCTTTTCATGCACCGTGTCATCCCTGCAGAAGACTCGTAATTCATACCCTTATAGCTCTTTATATCCGCGGGGTATTATCTTAAAAAGAATGTAAATGCCTCAGCTCGCATTGGAAGCGGAAGCACCTTGTCATTCAGTTTTGGTGCATCTGAATGGCGAGTCTGATCAGGCATGATTTAAACGGCGAATTTCGCCGAAAGAGTCCTGCTTGTAACGGTGATTAGGAAACAGTCTATTTGTGGCATGTACTGCTACTGTCGGTGTAGAGGTACCGTACAGACGGTCATTCCTCGCCCCGAATTGTTCTCACTGGCGAAATGCGAACTTTTCTAGGTTCTTTATTCCATCGCCTGTCAACCTCATACCCATCCACTCTGACATTGCCGTCGCGCCGAGAGATTTCTCATAGAAATCGATGGAGGGCTGGTTCCACTGATCATGGGTCGCGTCAGCCTGAGTAGTGGAGTAAGTCAGATATATATTTACCTTCAAGACAGACCAATCTACACGAGCACAACCCTACGATTGCAGGTCAATCACCGTGAGCAAAGCAAAAAGAGAGTCGACAGCACCTTTTCCTCTGCAACCTTTGCTAGCTCTGCGAAGAACGCCTTTCCAACGCCCATACCTCTTGTTTCAGGCTTAACGAAAAGGTCCTCGAGCTTTTCAGTTTCATCCATTAGTCCGACAGCAGTGGAATAAAGGGAAACAGCGATTCGAGGTCAGTCATGACTGCCTAGTTGTCCACATACATAAATGCCTGGCTTTCCCGTCCAGGTAGAGTAGTTGAAAAAGTACAAGGCCATGCCAATCGCTTCACCTGGAGCATCGGGTGAGCCGGTGAAGGCCAAGAGGGTTTGTGCATAGGGCGTTTCGAACAGATTTTTGCGCAACTGTAGGGCAATTGCTTTGAGCGGGAACGCACGAACAAAGCCACATTTAACTGACAAGCTCAGGCGTAGCCTTTACCGAATCTGCTGCCTTTTCATACGTTGCCTAAGTACGACGTGAGATTAACAGGCGCAATTTCGTTTGCGGTAGAGAACGCACGAGATCAATGATGAGCTGCAAGATAGTGTCCTAGATTGCTGTCAGTTGGGTTGTCTGGCGATGCACACGGTGCACATGAGTTATGCACACCACGTCGTCAACGACTGCCGGTCGAATAAAGAATAATTTTGTGGACATGGTGGTAGTAGCAAAAGATGATTAAACGCGCTTAGCGTGACTCGAAAGTGGCAGGCGAGCAAAGGTTTGTATGCGCTTGTTTACAAAGTCGCCTGAACCTTATTCTTCACTTTTCACGACGACCAAGTCGCTACCCCCCAAAAATTCGACTCCCCTGCCCGTCGTTTGCCCCGATCCACGACACTGAACACGATGGACCCTGCGAAATTGGCTAAGCTGCAGGCTGCGGCTGCGGCCAACAGGATCGGTGAGCAAATCGTCGCGGCAGTCGCGCGTAGCCAGCACCAGAATTCTTTTTCTAACCACCCGTCAATCCTGGTTTTTTTGTTTTGTTTGTGGGTTGCTTGTTTCGTTTTGGAATAAACAGGTGGAAAGGGGACCGTGCGTCGAAAGATCGTACGGAAGACGAAGCCCGCGGCTGCTCAGGACGACAAAAAGCTCCAGGGCGCGTTGAAGAAGCTCAACGTTCAGCCCATTCCTGGTGTTGAAGAGGTTAACATGTTCAGGGAGGACGGCAACGTGCTGCACTTCTCTGCCCCCAAGGGTCAGTCTCGTGATCTCTTCAAATTTCATGCCCGAGCTTCGTGCATCTCAACGCTGCATGATATCGCCCCCGGCTTCTTACGACTATATATCTGACGCTTTCCCATCCTTTCATTTCTAGTCCACGCGGCTGTTTCCGCCAACACCTTCGCGGTCTACGGAACAGGCCAGGTGAAGGAGCTCACTGAGCTTGTCCCTGGTATCCTCAACCAGCTCGGCCCCGACTCGCTTGCGTCACTCCGCAAACTCGCTGAGTCCTACCAGGCCATCCAGCAGAACCAGCAGCGACCACCGAACGCAGCTGACGACGATGACGACGACGTCCCCGACCTCGTCGATAACTTCGACGCTGTAGAGGATAGCAAGGACGACGACGAGCCGCCCGCCCTCGAGGAACTCAACTAAGGAAGGGGTGCAGGGCCAAAGTTCGAGTCTGGCGTGGGTGACGGGGGAGGGAGGCTGCTCTCACTGGAGAGAGCCCGTTGATCTACAGAGAGGCGGAGATATGTCGACTGGTGTTGTTGATGAGATTCATGTCCTTCCCTACTTTGCTGGTGTTCCACATTATGTTCCACCCAAAAAACCTCACCGTTTGTCGCCTTTTGGCGTCATGCGATCCGTCACTCGCTCTGTTTTTCCCGCTTCTCTCTCTGTCTGCATCTGCATCCTTTCCGCTCGATGATCATCCTGCTGTCTTCTGTACGCCTCGGTTGTCTTCCCATACGTTTCCATTAACGATGCATTGTAAAATGATACCGGATTTTCCTATCCTCACCCCATCTCACGCGAATATATCATCCAGGATCCAGATATTGTACATGTGTAAATTCTCCCGTTACCTTCATCCTTTCCGTCCTATCGTGCATCCTTACGCGTGGAACGTAATGTCCCACGTCCTAACACATCCGTCTGCGCCTGCACTTCCGAGCTTCGTCTCTCCAAGCCAGAACACAGCATTCACGCTTCCTGCCGCCGCGTTCTTGATCGCAATGTTCTTCATTGGTTTCGCGATGCTCCAGACGTACACATGTGTGTCAAGCGAACCCGAGGCGCAGTGCTTTCCGTCTGCCGACCAAGCCAACGACAGGACGCGACCGCTATGGTTCGACCATCGCGAATTCACCATCTGTAAGGTACCAATCGTCAGCAGTCAAAGACCAGGATTGTATAGGGGCTCCCTCACCTTGCGTTCCTTGGCGTCATAGAGAATAATCTTCCCGCTCGACTGCCATCAAGTGGCGTGGTCAATTACCGAATGAGATTACTGGGACGAGGGAGGGGGCGCAAGCGCTACTCACATCACCGGCAACTAACAACGAGCCGTCAGGAGAAAAGGCTAGAGCACTGATACTGCCCTTATTGTTATCCAATACGGCGACTTCCTGGAGTACCTTTCCGTCCCAGTCGTACAAACGGACTTTCTGATCCTATAGTATGATGGACGCAAGATAAGCATCTCTTCACAACCCCCTAAAGGTTTATGTGATACAGCGAGTTTGGGACTTACTTCTCCACCCACTGCTACGACGGAACCGGAGGCGGCAACGGCACTCGGTGTGAACTTGGGCTGGAAGTCGTATACTTTCTGGTTCGACCGGATGGCCTCCACAGCGTTCACTTCCGTTACGAACACGGTTGAGTCACCTGCAACCGCGAGAGACTTGGGCTGAGAGGCTGTTGAGAACGAGCTCTGGCTATGGGGGGGGATGCTATCAGCGATGTTCTCTGCAGTATCAGAGCGAAGCGACGGATAATGGGACGTACATGAAGCCTGAAACGTCTGGAGTAATCTCGCGGACGGTATCGTCGTAACCGGCAGAAAAAACCTTGCCGTCCGAGGCGACTGCGATCCCGGAAACGAGGTTAGTGTGTCCCGGTCCGTCAAGGTAGGAGTATTCAGAGCCGGAGTGAGCGAGAACGCGTCCATCTGCCACACCTTCGATGAACGTGCCCGAGCTGGACGCTTGCACAGCGGCAGTAATAGGCTTAGATGGACCCTACATCTCGTGGCGGATCATCAGCTCCGGTATAAAATAGAATAGAATAAAAAGACAAAAAAAAAAGGCCGGAAAATCACCTGAAGGACACGGGCCGGTTTGTCTCCCGTTCTCTTGTCAAAGATGTTCAAATCGCCTGACATGGACAATGAGACGATGTCGTCTCCTTCGGTCCAGACGTTTCCAACTTGCTGGTTGTTCACGCCCGAGCCCAGCGTCCAAGTAGTCACTGCCTTCTTGGACTCGACGTCCCCTGCATTGGGTCCAGTTTAGCGTACATTATACTGGACGATGACATGTGAGATGTTACCCACAAAGCTTGACAGTGCGATCGACCGATGAAGTCGCGAGAGATGTACTGTCCGGGCTCCAACTACAGGCCATCTGGACACTTGTGAGTAATTAATTCCCTTGAGTCCAAGTGACATTCAAGCACTCACTATGGTGCCGGTATGCGCACTGTCAGTAATCTCACCAAGCGTGTCACCAGTCTTGCCGTCATAGAGAAAGACCTTGGCGTCAGAGCCGACACTCGCAAAGTGATCTCCCGATGGTGCATATTTGACATCTTGCACATACTTTGTATGTGTCTTGATCGTCTATTGAGCCCCGTATCGTCAGCAGAGTACGGTTTGTAGAGTCCTAAGAGCTGACCTTGTCAAACTTGTAGGGCGCCCCTGTGTAGCGATGTTGCAGGTGTCAGACCTCGGATTGGATAGAAAGTTGAAATCAGACCTTGATGGAAAACAATAGTAGCGTCGTCTCCGCCTGTCGCGGCACGGAATGGCCTTTGGTGACGGATGGCTACAGCGTTTACAGCCTGGAAAAACAGAGGTGGATTTCTTCAGTGACATTGCTTGGGTTGGGAAAGCGATCTGCAGGGTTTACCTTGGAATGACCGATGATCTCTCCGCTCGACGATCCCGTGTCCATCATGAACGCATGACCAAATCTGTGGGGGAGATGGGGTCGTTAGGTGTATTGAACACATATCTGGTGTCATTGGACTCGCTTATCCCTGCCATCTCCGACAGCAATGATGCGCTTGCTCTCGCCATCCCATTCCAGATCCTTTCTAGGAGTAAGATCAGCAGGACATTCATATCTGCTATGAGAACTTGTAAGCTCACATGCGTCCCGATATCACTCTGTACTCTCCTTTCAGTGACTGATCTTCGCCGACTGTGTCCCAAATCCGTACTGGTTATACAAGCGGATAAATGAACAGGCTCGCAATCCGAGATGGCACTTGGGAGACATACCGGTTCCACTAACATCTCCGGACGCACAATAGTACCCAGAAGGAGATATACGAGCGACCGTAGCATTCTGTACATGCCCTGCATATGCGGTGACGAGCGATGGGTTCTGAGTAGTTGGCGGTCATGTTTACATTTAGAATAATAAAACTTGACCATGCGATACCTTTAGATCTCGTATCTTTTAGATGTATCAGATACTCTTGGAGCATGCAATGATATGCAAAGACCGGACATACGATGACTGTTCGCCCATTTGTGTATGCAATCTTGTTCTTGCTGGCACTGAGTCTGGTTGATTCACCTCTGCTTGTGGCAGGATTGCACGGAAACAGATCAGCTTTCTTGAAGGACATGTTGTTATTGCAAGATGCTGGATATGGCGTATGTTTTCACTCGAGCCTTTCTGAGGAACAGTTGTTGCTGATCTTATCTCATTCAGTCGCGATCACATGAATTGCATGTCACACTGTCACGCTCTCTGTCTACTCAAAGATGTCCGTAGCGAATCGTCCGACCGTCGCCCGTTCAAATATCGCAGCAGCCTCGACATCCTCAGCTCCGGTCTCTTCCTTGATAATAGCAGTCAGAGTGTCCTTTACACCCCGAGCCATCTTGGACGAGCCGCAAACGTAGTACTAGCACAAAACATCAGTTCACTATCTGAACATACACATTGAAATAGCCTACCTTCGCACCCGCCTTGTACATCTCGTCAATGTCCTTGCGATCATGCCAAACACGACTGCAAAGAATTGAATCAGATGCGCCAGATAATAAAAAAAGACCCACTCTTGTACGTATTTGCAACCAGAAGCCTCTTCCTGAGCCCGAGAAAACGCAGGCCTGATATCCACCACCCCCATCTCCGCCCACTCCTTCAAATCAGAATCAGAATACAAGTAATCCTCCCGTGGATGACGGCACCCAAAGAACAAGATGGCTTTCCCAACTTCCCGCCCGCCCTTCTTCTGCAGCGCGCGCTCTTGCAGGAATCCACGCATCGGAGACAACCCCGACCCGGCACAGAAGAGTACCAGCGGGACTTTGGGATCCTGTGGCGGGTGGAACGCCGCCGACGATGCCTTGACTGCCATCTGCACCTTGTCTCCTGGTCGGAGATTCGCCAGGTACGTAGACGCGACGCCCAGGAACGGCTCGTTGCGTCCTGAGAGAGCGGGGGCGTCAATCACACTGACAGTGACTGTCGCCCTTTGGGCGTTCCAAAGCGGCGAGGACGAGATGGAGTATTGTCGGATCCTCATCGATGGAAGGAGGGAGAGGAAGTCGGAGAAAGGCAGCTTGATGTCAGAGTATTGTTCGAGAAGGTCCAGGACGCTGAGCCTTCTGCCAAGGACTTGTTCCCCGTAGGAGTCTGCGAGACCTTGCAGTGCTTGATGAGTAGATTCTGAACTTTCAGTCGACAAGAGAGCGCGGAGATCGCGTGTTGTGGCAGGCTGCGCTAGTTCGATATACCCAGACAACAGGGTGAATACTGTGATGGGCTTCCCAGTTGGCAGAGACGTAGGTCCAGAAGATGAAAGTAGGACCTTGGTCGGATTAGCAATAAACCTATCATTCTTGAGGGAAACTCGGGAAATACCTCTTGTTCGGATGATAAGCCGAAACGAGCTATCGCTCTATGGACATCTCGAGGAGGGTTCGAAGGTAATCTACGATTGAATTCAGTATCCATTTTTGGAAACCAACGAACGAGGAAGGACCTACATAGCGAGATAGTCGCCAGTGCGAGACGTCATGCCAGCCGGGAGTTCGAACTCTGTGTCGAGCGTAAGAAAACATGATAACATGTAAAACAAAACAACAGAGCCCTCTTACCGATATGTCTCTTCTCAGGTGCTCCAGCCGCAGTGAGGACCCTGTTCTCTATCACTCTGCCTAGACCAGCGTCGTTCTGGCGAAGGCCAATGGCACGCGACGTTCCTTCATCGACATTCTTCACCTCTATTCCAGAAGCTGGGCTCTCCGACACCGTCGTATGGTATTCCTACGGAAGGACTCTGTCAGTGACATCTCCTACTCATAATAGAATCCACTCACTTCAGGCAACACATTCCATAGATTAGCTTCCCATTCGTCAAAAGACTCAAACAACTCCGATCCACCCGCGTCACCCTCGCCGCGAGGAACGATTCTTCGTCCCCCAAGCATTTCCAGCTGTGCATCTATGAGCTTCGGGATCCGCTGGTACGTACGAACCCAGTCATGGTGTCCACAGCCAAAGACAGCGTAACGGAGATCTTCGAACCGCCTGTCTTTGAGACTCGTGAGCCATTCAACGAAATGCGCTGCATTGTCCGCAGGCTCTCCTTCGAAAGAAGCACAGGCGATGACGACAGGCCCATCTGTGGGCAAGTGATCTGCCGCAGAGTCCAGCGTTCCTAGGTTTGCACGGAACCCTAGAATAAATTTACCCCATCGTGGTAAACACTTTGTGAATACCGCGAAAAGGTAAAAACGGCGGCGGCGACGTACCGTAGGAGGCTGCAGCATTCGCGATTCTCTGAGCAAAGCTCTCCGAAGTTCCGGTGTTGGATCCGTACAATACGTACAGAGGCTGTTTAGCCTCAACACCAGGCACGGCTGGCAGTCCTGCCGCCACGTCCTGCTGTATCTGCTGGATGTTGGACGAACTGAGGGGTGTGCTGGGAGTAGCAAGCAGTCGAAGTTTTCTGGTGCGAGGCAGGGCGTGCACGTAGAAGTGGGCAGGCTTGATGGTCAACGATTGCTTGATCTCTAGCTCATATGAAGGGTCGTCGAGAACAAAGTCGAATTTCTGAATGATCATAGCCAATGCGATTTGTGCCTCTTGCCAGGCGAATGGACGGCCCTACAGGAAGATTCAATCATAAACACTCGATCGTATGGGTTAAGATCGCTTACAATGCAGGCACGCAGACCGAATCCGAAAGGTTGCCATGCATTAGGCTGTGAGAAACGGTAGATGGATTCAGTATATAAGCTAAATAAGATGATAAAGACTGACAGGTAGTGCTTCAAATTTGCCCTCCAGCATTCGCTCAGGCCGGAAGTCGTTGGACTGCCACATGTGTTAGCGTACCTTTGACCGGCAAGTGGTTTATACAAAACTTACGTCTTCGCCCCATACCGCAGGGTCTCTTTGGGCTGTAATGGTGTTGATGACGACCGCTCCGCCTTTGGGAATGAAATACTTCCCGCCGCCTATAGTCGTATCCTCGATGGCACTGACAACTCGGAGAGGAGCGGTAGGGCTCAGTCGGATGGTTTCACGCATGATAGCTAAACAACAATAATGAGAACTCAGCATTTAGGATGTTGAGTCAAATATACCATTGATATATTTGAGTTTGCTCAAATCTCCCATTTGGAGAGTTTGGTCTCCTAGTATCTCGTCGACCTCTTCGCGGGCCTTGCGCATAGCTTCTGGGTTTTTCATGATGTAATAAAGACAGAAGGTCAAAAGTCCTGGATGCAAAAAAAATGGTAAATTTCATGTTTTAGGAAACCTAGAATCTTCGACCTCACCTGAAGTTGTTTCATGACCTTTGCAGAATCATATCTTGTGAGATTTGATACAAAGTTTAACAGAGCAAAGAATTACCGGCAATCAAGAATGTCAGAAGCTGAATATTACCGTGAGCAAGGGGGTTGCGGCATGTGCTTATATATAGACGTACGTTATACCTGATATTCTCATCTGACAGAGTTTCTCCTGTCTTGGGATCTTTCTGATACATCATGGTGTTTAGTAAATCCTTCTTGTCGGTTTGATTCTTCCTGCGATCCGCGATGACTACATGAAATAAATGGTTAATGAGGGCACATAAGACACAAATTCGCAAAAGCGTCTCACGTTCATCTGCCAGTTCAGCCATCGTCTTGATATCTTGCTCGTACTTGGCAGTTGTGCCCACCATCATTGAATTGACGATGGTCGGACGATTGGCGCGCAAGTTGCACTCTATGAGAAAGTCGACCATGGACTGCACGAAGGGGTGGCTGTTCTCCTGTACAAAAATGATAAACTAGTGAGTAATGCCCGCGGTACGACAGAGGACTGTCATTCAGAGCCTAGTGCTTACCCGGTAAAAAGAATTCAACCTAAGGTCTTGTGTCAGTAAACGGTATCACAGGTTGAAGGCAACCATACCTGTGGGACATCGAGCATAATGCAATCGTATCCAGAGTCAGTCGCGTAAAATCTTCCGCGGGGTCAATTTTGTGCTGAGGACCAAAACTAGAAGAAACGTTCAATCGAAGGGTTGACAGCCCGTATGAAAGTAAGATCCTCACCGGTCCCACTTGAGCACAAGTTGTTCGGCAAGATCAAGCATGTCAGGAAACATGTCGCGTATAGCAGCCGTGCCGAAAGCAGGCATGAGAAGACGGTCTACAGATAACAGGTACCTATGTCAAAAGAATGCACGAGCCAGTCTTGAAGTAAATGTTGTCTTACGTGCAACACCCCAGTTGGGTTCATCTTTATATGCCTATATATTCCCGCACATCTTAGTTGGATGTGTCTAGCAGAGAACAACTGGCTTACGGTAAACAGGCCATCGCCGACCGCGTTGCGAACCTGTACCAATGGGCCGACAACACTCTTGGAGAATTTTTTGTCGTCAGAGCATTCGTTCATCAATGCTACGGTGCTGATCACGACAGATCGCCTGCCTACGTGTCAACCAAAAAATTACTTTTCAGCAACAAGCGTATACTATGCGATGGCTAGTACTCACCCAAGAGATTGAGCTGGAAGATTTCTCCATATTGTTCACTTAAAAGCCTAAACGAACGAAGAGGGACTTCCTTCTCAATGGACGTGACGTGACCTAGAAACGGGATAGACGGAGGAGTAGGAATAAGGGCGGTCATCTTGGGTTGAACGGTAGCGTTTTGGACTCGGAGGAGTTCCTAGGACAGTATCGCATCTCGATGTCCCCTTATAACGAAGCCGAGGCCAGGCAATCTTGTAAATCATATCTTTCGATGATAGAGGGCCGGGAGATGATGGACCAACGGCGGGTATGAACCACTTGCGCGTTGCACAGCGTTGCACGTTGCTCTGCCTCGGGTTGTTGTGACAATCATGCAGTCGTCAGTTAGCCCTAACAGATGTTTGAGCCTGGCTCATGAGTCTGGAAAACAATCTCGCTATGATCAGATTATATGCGTCGGAAGTGAGAGCACCGGTCAAGATTTCGGCGGTTACATGTAAAAGATGTAAATGAAGTTGTATTTGACTTGGCATAGCCCAGTCCGTGATTTTACGTTCGGACAACGGTAACATTACCTAACCGTGCCTTCTTTTACATGTTGCCGACGCCCGTTATGACAGTGATATTACCTTACTACATATGCGAAGGACCTCATAGAGGTTTGTCCTTGGAACGGAAGGACCCCCGAAAGTTCCGATATATGCTGTTCCAAAATGGACCAGAATTCCGATTTTCGTGTACGGACGCCTAAGCCATGTTTTGTACGGATTTGGAACAGCATTCAGCAGTTAGACCCAAATTTGTACGGATTTTCGGAAAAGCCTGCTCAAAAATCCTAAAAAATCCTTAAAATCCTTAAAAAAATCGCGAAAGCGCGCAAACGCTTCACCAACATCTTTAGAATCTGCATAAAATCAAAAAGGCACACATGTAGTCCAAAGGCACACATTACTTGTAGGTAACTGGCCAGTAATCTAATCCTCCATCTGAACTGCATTTTTCCTTGTCTGCATGACAGCACCATCACATTCTTGAGTTCCACAATTGCGTATTTGAGTTGTTTGAACAAAATTTCACCACTCAGATGAAATAAGAAGCGGCAAGCCGTTGTGAGT
>MLYV02001348.1:0-40929 GCA_001913855.2 Hermanssonia centrifuga
GCTGGGAACGAGCCTAATGATCTAGCAGCAGTAGATTAGAAAGCAATACGCCAATTCAGATTGCATTTGTAAACCTATCTCTTTATATACCAACAGACATGGATTCAGAGGACATCCAGCCCCCATATGACATTTGTGTCATTGGGGACATCACAGGAGAGGCAGATTTGCCCACGGCAAAGAGGCAGGCAAAATAGGTGTGTAGTTTACAAGAAATAGATACTGAGCTCGTTTCTCTTTGTTTTCGGCATGGCCTATCATATTGAAGTGAAGTTCGGGAATTCAGAATGTACTGCGCGAATTTTTGGGAGAAAATTTCGAGTTTTTTTTGTATGTTCGATACGAAAAACCCGATTTTGCGACACTTTTGGTCGAGGTTCGATCTAGCACCCCGACAAATGCGGTATCCCCGACCCCGACAAACTGGGTGTCTCGGGATCGAAGCTCTGTGCGGGTTTGCCGGGGTCCTCGCCGGACGGGCGTGGCAAATTAGGCGCTGAGACGCCACGTGTGGTCTTCGACTCCGAAATTGACTCTACAGCCGGAACCACGAGCAAGCCTCAGCGAGAATCTATGCCTGACAATCTTTCTTGAAATCTATCCTGCCAAAGCATCACTGAATCGCTTATATCTACTGTACGAATTTGAAGACTGTTTTGATATCAAATCCACAAGTTCCTTGTATGCCTCAACTTCAATCGCAAAGCCGAAACGAAACCAACAACTGCATCCAAGAAGATCAGCACATCATATCTTTATCCATATAAGAGCCTGCCGCCAGAGAACCACATGAGTGAGCGGTCCTCAACACTTGCAACATCCCCTTCAGCCCCAGAATGCGCCCATCCTCACGGAGAAATCTGGAAATGGACCCTTACGACCGACGCGATTGCTCCATGCCGTGTGGCAGACATCTACGAGATGATAGAATGCAAAGATAAAAAAGGTCCGTTCGCATTTCGCAATGTCCCCCTCCGATGTCTTCGATTGACAATCGTACTCTTTCTTTGAAGGTGCAAATGACCCAGATTTCTTCTGGTTGGGTCGCGTGCCTTGTCGAACTGTGTTATTCTACGGTATGGTTATAGGGGTGCAGGACTATGAACAACGTACCGTGTATACAGGTGAGGCCATGCTAGTCTAACTTACGCAATGGTAGTTCTGATATAATCCACTCTCAAGTCGACGATGGCTCAGGAGCTATTGGATGTAATTGGCGTTACTCTAAACAGCAACCTGCTACACAACGAATGAGTCCTGTGAAAAACGGAACCTCAAAACGGCACCAAACATCACAAAAGTATGCATCTACGTCCACGCTGATCGTCGGTACAGGCCTTCCAGTTCGCCCTAAGCCAATGGCACATGTGGGAGATATCGTGCGCGTGGCTGGGCACGTTCTCAACCGGCATCAGACACGGCTCGTCAACCTCGACAAGATCGGTGCGTTTCACAGCTACTCTGTCAGACCGAGACCTCCCGCACGGATCTCACACATCCTTTCACTTTATAGAGGTGTGCAAGTCTGCAAATGTTGAACCCTTACATTGGATAAATGTGATCGAATTGCACCAGTCGTGGTATCACGCCACCGACGCGGGGCCATTCGTTATTCCTGCCTTGAAGGTAACTGCTGCACTATCAGACACAACGCGAGACGGACGTTCGCAATCCCAACTACAAAACGTCCGAGACTCCCAGTCGCAGTCCCCATCCCGTTCGTCCATAGCGAGTAGTGCTCCCAGTTCGCCGTCCTCTGTGACGTCAAATGTGTCTTCAAGTGTTGCACAGGTATTTGACAATTCATTCCGCAGATGTTGGTATTAACGCAGCACATTCGCTTCTATGATAGTCACCGCCTCGCCTACGCCATCCTTCACGCCTACATACTCGCGATCTCACTGCAAACACGTTTCGTATATATATCAAGCATTATATGGACAACGCTGCGCCAAATAGTTTGAGTGATGAGTCTCAATCTGACGACGACGACGCGGAGCCACGAACTCCCACGAAAAGACGTAAGAAGGCCGTCATGCTCATCTCTGATGAGACACCACGGGCAAGTAGCAAACAACCGCGTACGGAAGCTGGAGTAGACAGTAACGAGACACCACGAAGACCGTCGAGCTCTTACACTACGAATGCTCAAAGGAGCAGTAACGGTAAATGTGCTAGCGATGAGGGCGATCCTTTCATGAAAGGGTATACGCTCTCTCATCTACGCCGAGTGCCTGAGCTTGCGACGTTGGCGCGACGAGTGGTCGATGCGGAGAGTAAACGGCGCGTCAGGGAGGAGCGAAAGAAACAAAAGGAGGAGGAAGCCGCCAAAGGATCCACATCAACTTCCTCTTCGATGCACAGATCCAGCCGAACGGACAAATCGAGAAATAGCAAGGAGAGCGAACCTCGGAATGCAAAGATGAAACGACTTTTCCGCTTTGCAATCCGGCAGTTGTACGAAGAAGGCAGTATTGTGCTCTGGGATGGACCCGTTCGAGCGCTGCCCAGCCCGCCGCCTGCTCGGTTGTTCACTGCGTCTTCGGTATCAATGCCCTCGTCCTTATGGAAGTCGAGCGCAAGTACGGCTGGGGACAGTACAGGCTTGTCTCTCATGAGCACAAATACAAGTTTAATCACCATGCAGGAGACTGAAGAGGACCAAAGCTACTGGAGCGATCCTCCTGCGAACGAAGAATCTTACATCCCTCTTACCCCTGCCTATCTCTGTCATGTCGTCGAAGGCGCGATCGCCAGTATCGTCGCTCGTCGCTCTCAGGCATCCCGACAAGGACATAGCAGTATAGCCGGGTTGAATGGTGTTGACCTTGCCAAACGAATAAGTGGGAACAGACCAGCAGGGCCGACGGCAGGAGAGATCGTTGACTATTTGAAGAAAAGGGACGAAAGGTGGATGAGAGTGGGAGAGTGGGCAGTGAAGGAGGCTTTGGAGTGGGGGATGGAGAGGGGTAGGGTCTGGTGTTTGAGTGGAGGAAGATGGGAAGTCTGTGGGCTTCCTCCGTAATCTGATAGTGACGGGCAAGCAGTTGCTGGTGCGGAGACTTGGCTTTGTGTGTATGCTAGTTCTGAATCTCAGGGATATTTACAGATGCGTTAAAGAATACCGCCTTTGAAATTGAGTTTGACTATAAGGACTCAGCACGATAGTCTACTGTATCCTGAGAATAGCAAGTTCCCCTTCTCCAGACGGCCAAAAATCTTTCTCCAGCTCGACCACGCGGGCCCAAATCTCCTCCGCTCTCGAATACGCCTCAGAGTCCGGCTTGATATCCAAGCTAGTATATATACATCATAAATCTCATGCAGGAAAATGAGATATAAGGACCGTACGCACGAGTTGACAAGATCACCAAGGTTGTTTACAAAGCGTTCAAATTCAGGGTTTGTCCAATTGTCGACAAATTCTTGAATGACCGCAGTTGTTGGCGAAGTCTCCGTGGAAGTGCCTAGTAGGGAGCGAACGTGTTTCCACGAATCCAGATAGACCTGACATCATAGTCATGTTTTGATAAATTGGCTTGAAAGATTTTGACAAGATATAGACGTACTTTCTCCATGGCCCATAAGAATATAAGTCCGTCGTCTAGGCTTCCACTGCTCCCAACAGCAGCCATAGTTGCCGTATAATCCCTGGTCGCCTTCCGTTCCCTCCAACCATCTAGCTTCAGCCCATGCTTCGCAGCGACCTCCCCAAAGAAGCCAACCTCACGGACTACGTTCTGCAGCGAATAGCTCAGAATGTTGAGGATACGCCGGTTGTGCAGCTCCTGCACTGAGTCAATCGCATGTAAGGAAGAAAAAGGGATCGCGGCAAGAAGTTGGCCTATGAAGCGTGGGTAGGCATGTGCGGCGTATAAACGATCCTGGGAGAGGTAGAGTGAGACAAGATCTTTTGAGAGTTGTCCGGTTCCTGCTGCTACAAGGAAATCATGCTCAGTAGCAGAAGAATAAGGACATATTGTGGAAAGTGACTGGAGATGAATCGTGAGTGATTCAGGCGTGGACATATCGCAAGGTGAGTGAGATACGATAATTGAGCAGCCTGCGGCGGCCTTGTAGTCCTAGAAAGTGAGTCAAACTTTGATCAAGTAAGCCACCGATGACACCATTGCTTGCAGAATGGATGAAACTGGTATCCCAGATCATTCTATATCGTTCTCGACAACTTGCCAGGTCATGGAGGAAAGCAAGCTGCAAGAGACATGACAGATTCCCGCATGCCTTTCACTGGGTCGTTGAGATGAGACCAAATTTTAATTGAGGCGGGCGTCAAAGCTTCTCAACTTCCATATATATAACTATCCAGCGCTTAATACATGAGACCCCGGAAAGCGCTGTAATTTCTTGTTTCGTTTCATTTTATCTCTTGCGTGCTACATTCTTCTCCCTGTATTCCGGCTGGTCTGGTCTGTTCAAGTTATCCCGTACACCATACTGCCACAGCACCAGCAACATGAAGGCGAACTATAAGGTAGCTAGGTCTTTTACTGTTGCACGGACTTGTGCTAAGATTCTTCAAAAGTTCTCAAATCTCTGCGGTACGGTCTACAGACAAGGAAATGTAGTGTTTACCTCGGACGGCAACACTGTATTCAGTCCAGTTGGGAATCGAGTATCTGCATTTGACCTCGTAAAGTGAGTCTTGCTTTGCTTTCATGATAGGGCACCATTTTGACGATGCTCAGCAATAAGTCTTACACCATCCCCTTCGAGAATCGTAAGAATATTGCTGCCATTGCTCTCAGTCCTAATTCAAATGTTTTGATCAGCGTGGATGAAGGTACGGGGGCTTTCCATTTCTATGCGCGTGAATCTCATTGACATTGTGCGCAAGATGGACGCGCTTTACTGGTCAATGTCCGACGAGGCATAGTCCTCCACCACCACAACTTCAAAAAACCGGTGAAAGCTATCAAATTTTCTCCGGACGGGAAATACATCGCCGTCTCTCATGACTCTCATATACAAGTCTGGAGAACCCCCAACCATCTTGTGCGCGAGTTCGCCCCTTTCGTTCTGCATCGAACGTATACCGGCCACCACGACGAGGTTCTCAGTATAGAGTGGTCACCAGATTCCAAGTGCGTCCCATCCCTTCATCATCCTTCTCGTCACATTGATCGCTTGGGACAGGTGTTTCCTTACGACCTCGAGGGATATGACTGCCCGATTGTTCACTCTTGATCCTGTAGAAGGATTCAGGCCGAAAACGTTCGCGGGTCACAAAGACTCCGTGATCAATGCGTACTTTTCATCAGACGGGCAAACTGTGAGTTATTGTGATCTCTTCCTGTCAGTATGTATACTTATGAAAAGTAACAGATCTACACCGTCAGTCGGGACGGCGCGGTATTCACATGGAAAGCTAAAGTGCCGGAGAACGAAACAGATAGCGAAGATGAAGATGACGAGCCTATTGCCTCCACCTCTGCGGACGCTGCCCGCCTTGCCAACACAATTGCACAAACCCGATGGGGTGTTCACAAGCGTAACTACTTCAACCTTGCATCAACGAAGGTGGTATGCAGCACTTTCCACGCGCCATCGAATCTCCTCATAGTCGGTTTCTCTAGCGGGGTGTTCGGTCTCTGGGAGATGCCGGTGTTCTCGAACATCCACACGCTTAGTATTTCGCAAGAGAAAATCTCGTCCGTAGCCATCAATCCTTCAGGAGAATGGCTTGCATTCGGCGCAAAGAAGCTGGGCCAGTTACTGGTCTGGGAGTGGCAGAGCGAAAGCTATGTGCTGAAACAACAAGGTCACTATTTCGACATGAACACCCTGAGCTACGCGCCAGACGGCCAAAATGTAGCGACGGGCGGTGACGACGGGAAGGTCAAAGTGTGGAACACAGTGTCAGGGTTCTGCTTTGTGACCTTCTCAGAGCACTCTTCTGCGATATCTGCCGTAGAATTTGCAAAGCAAGGCCAAGTGCTCTTCTCTGCATCTCTCGATGGTACCGTCCGCGCATTCGATCTTATTCGCTACCGGAACTTCCGAACGTTTACTAGCCCTGCGCCTGTACAATTCTCCTGCCTTGCTGTGGATCCAAGTGGAGAAGTCGTTGCGGCAGGATCTTCAGATTCTTTCGAAGTGTTCCTCTGGTCCGTGCAGACAGGCAAATTACTTGATGTACTCGCAGGCCATGAAGGTCCGATAGCTTCACTGGCGTTCTCTCCAACTGGTAATCAGTTGGCGAGTGGTTCATGGGACAAGACTGTCCGTGTGTGGAACGTATTTGGAAGATCGCATGCGGTGGAGCCATTTCAGCTCAGCGCGGACGTCCTAGCAGTGACTTTCCGTCCAGATGGCAAAGAGCTTGCTGCATCGACTCTTGACGGGCAGGTTACGTTCTTTGACGTCGCATTAGGAAATCAGACGAATGTTATTGACGGACGTAAAGACATCTCTGGAGGACGCAAAGCCGACGATCGTATGACGGCCGCGAACAATTCCTCGGGAAAGTCGTTCAACAGCCTGACGTACAGCGCTGATGGATCTTGTCTCCTTGCTGGAGGATCTAGCAAATACGTCGTCATCTACGACGTGCGCGATGGTGTTCTCCTCAAAAAGTTCCAAATCTCCGAGAACCTCAGCCTCGACGGGACGGAGGAGTTCTTGGACAGTCGAAAGATGACGGAGGCCGGCAACGTAGATCTCATCGATACGCGAGGGGACGAAAGCGATCTGGAAGACCGGATGGATACTTCTTTGCCAGGTGTGACGAGGGGGGACATGTCGAAGAGAAGGTATAAGCAGGAAGCGAGGACGAAATGTGTAAGGTTTTCACCCACAGGACGGGCTTGGGCTGCCGCGTCAACTGAGGGGTTGCTCATTTACTCCGTTGACGACTCGTTATCATTTGACCCTTTCGACCTTGACATCGACCTTACACCCCAATCCCTACTCACGGTCCTCTCCAAACGCGAATTCCTCAAAGCTCTCGTGATGGCTTACCGACTTAACGAGAAGCCTCTGATACACAAAGTATACGAGGCTGTACCGCCAGAGGACATTCGACTGATTGCAAGGCAACTTCCAATCGTGTATCTCTCGCAGATGCTCCGGTTTGTGGGCGAGCACTTGGAGAAGAGTCCACATCTCGAGTTTGACTTGCTGTGGGTTAATGCGCTGTTGGGTGCACATGGGAGGCACCTCCGGGATCGGTCGGGGGAGTATGCGAGTGTCTTCAGGATATTGCAGAAAGGACTGATGGACACTGAGCAATCCATCTCGAGATTGTGAGTCGTTGTTTCTATCTATCTTTACTGTCCCGCTCTGATTCCTGACGACGGTGTATGTTCAGGTGCGATGAGAACAGCTCCACCCTGTCGTACCTCATTGATCAATCGAAGGTGAAACATCCAGATGCGGATGTGGAGATGCAAGAGTAGCCATTTCGTTACAGGTTGCTGCGGGAGAATAAAATAGTGTATGCGTAAGAGATATATCTCTAGACGTACTGTATGATAGATGTTACAACTCGGTTGCCCTTAGACAAACAACATCGCATCCCCCCACATTGCTAGCATCTTACGCTGCACGTTTACCTTCACCCTCTTGATATAGAACTTAACCTATCCCACATTCTCAATGGCTAGAAGACAGTGATATCCTAATTCCGAGTGTACATAGGAAGGTACATGGTGCTAGCACAAAGTGTCAATGTCACCCCCTCACTCCTCTCCCGTCTTAGTCACCAACTAACTGCAATCCAAGTGAGTGAGAGAAATGGGTAGGAAAGTTCTCATTATAAAGCCAAGAAAGAAATAGATGATAAGTGTGTCAATGTCCTGCTGGGAGCCCGATTCGTTATGACTAGAACATCACGATATCCCAGCGGCCTGCACAGGGCAAAAGATGTGCGTGGAATGATTCTGGTTGCTCGAGAATTCTTGTTTTGTTGTTGGTAGGATAGAGAATTGATGGGATGTATATTTTCACACTGCATTTGCCAAGCGGGCTACCAGATGGTAACGCCAGTCAAAACTTGTCATGTGTGATGAAAGCTCGTGGGGACGCACGGTATGTATTGAACGAAAGCGAAATAGTAGCACAATGATTCCTACAATCAGCCAGTGATGTTGTCCGGGGATGCTTATTACATGGGTGGAGGCCGGAAAGACATGATCTCTTCATACAGGAGCTCCTTCAATTGCTCACGGCTTATGTCGTCCTTGTGAACTGATGGAACGGTGAATCAGTAACAAAGTCAGGGACGTTGAATAAGAAGAGACTCACGATCGAATTCGAAAAACTCGGGATCCAAAGGTGGAGCAACAGGCTCGTCGTCAGGGTCATGCTATAGATTTGATGCAAATAGGATGTGAAAAAACAGGAAATGGAAATTGATGACATGCAGCAGAGATGATAAACAGGACAGACGCGGTCAGTTTAGCAATGCTGCGGCAAATGATGCCAACGTACATATGCCTCAAGATACGGATGAGCCAGCGCTTCTTCCACCGTAATCCGTTTCTTTGGGTCAAACGTCTAACGGGTACAGGTGATCAGTAAAACGGATGCGAAAAGCGCCGCGCGCCACATACCAAACTCCTAGTCAAGAAATCTATAGCGAGGGGGTTGGCGTTAGGGAAGAGAGTTGCAAAGGGTTTCCGTTTACGGAAAGGCAGAGCGCGAATGTAATCACGCGACCGCCGGGTGGTAATAGCGTAGAATTCATCAAGGGTGGGTGTACCGAGCACATCAAGAATGAGGGTGAGTTGATGGTGGTAGTCCCGACCTGGGAAAAGCGGTTTCCCTGAGAGCATCTCAGCGAGGATGCAACCAACAGACCAGATATCGATGGCCTAACAAGATGACCCAGATAGTATAAGTTTGTGGATAAGATCTGATGGAGCGGAAAGAGAACAGACCTTGGTGTACTGCTTGAACGTCAACATGATCTCGGGGGCACGATACCACCGCGTCGCGACATACTCCGTCATGAAGCCTGTCTCCGTCCCACTGGGTTCGGCGGTCTTCACAGAGCGGGCCAACCCGAAGTCGCAGACCTTCAGGTCACAGTTGGCGTTGAGCAGCAGATTAGAGGGCTTGAGGTCACGGTGAATAACATCCGCGGAATGGAGCGCTTTGAGCGCTCTGAGTGTTTGGTAAATGAAATATTGTGCGTGATCATCGGAAAGGTCTTGTGTTCGGATGACACGGTGCATGTCTGTCTCCATAAGTTCTTGAATCACTATTAGGGATGTATTCAATTGGACGACCATGGGTGTGCGAGAGAAGAGAGCTCACAATACACCTCCTTGAATTCGTCTATCGATCTTGGTTTGATGATGTCCAGGATGGAGATGATGTTCTCGCTAACACCAGCCTCGCTCAGGAATTTGAGCAGTTTAAGCTCTCGTAATGTACGGAGGCAGAACATGGAGTGGTCAAATGGAGCGATCTTCTTGATGGCAACTTTGCGGCCGCTTGGTCTGTGTACTGCTGAACAGACGATTCCGTATGCCCCTTCACCGACCACATCTAGGACTTGGTAGTTTGTTCCTACAAACAAGACAATGGTTATTTAATGATATGTCCAAAGGCGATGCTCGAGCAGACTCGAAAGACAGACACTCCTCCCGCACTTCCCCCTGAGTGGCTTTGACCCGACAGGATGACTCTGACTACAGGAATGCAACTTACCGACGTTGAAGCGCACTTTACGGGGTGCGGGCTGAGCTTGAGACGCAGCATGGCCGTGCTTGGACTTCGTCGTCGTCGTCGTCGTCGTTGCTGCTGCTGCTGCCGCTGTTGTAGCAGCTGGCTGTGCTTGCTCAGGCATTAGGGGCGGATGAGCGGTGGGGTTGAGGTGAGGTGAAGAGGTTGTTGAACGAGAGAACAAAGGATCGAAGATGGGTATTGTATCTATACTAATATCGTTGGTTGCCTGCCGCCGTAAAAGTTCTTTAGGAAGATTGGTCGTGAAGGGAACAAGGAGGTTGCTGTAATTGTTTGAGCCGGGCTTGTTGTTGTGTTGGTGCTGAGCCAGACCGGTCGACCGTTGATTGATCTGCACACACCGGATCACTGCCAACTTACAAGCAGATCTCTTTCCCATTCTCCTCACTACCTCAGAACACAGCGACCACCTGCTGACAGTTCTCTGACATACTGTCACACGTTGAATCTGCAAGGCCGGTAGCTAGAAGCTTTCCATGTATAATATGTGGTCAAAGCAGACACACACTTCGTGCGTTTCATCAGATTGATACAGTGCTGGTTACCGCTGACGTTGGCTGTATATGCTCTTTCTCATGCGTCTAGGGGTGTACTCGTGTGATTTCATAATGCTAGGATGGTGGGTCCTGCATATGTTGCCAACACGTCCAGAAATTCTCTGTTCCTCCCCTGATGAACTCGGACTCACTCAGCGTCGGTCCGCATGACGACAATCTGATCCCGCAACACATTCATAGGTTGTGATTTAGGTCTGAGTTTCCCTGACTATAGGATTCAGAGTGAGTCTCTGGGCTATCGCAACGGTTTTGATAGCGCGTTAGCAAGAACATAGCGGCTGAAGTTCTCACCGTCTTGTTCCAGCCAAACGAGGGCAGCGGTGTCTCTACGATGTTTGGGTGAATGCATGGATATTCTTGCCCAGCTTTGCGCGCATTCGAATACAATCTACCCCACGCTGGAGCAGCGGGTTGACTTGGAATTCCCCTGGCTTAACCCAATACTGAAACCTAAACGTTTCATTCACATCTTAAATGCAAGCTTTCTATCATTGCTTCAAAAGTGAGTCCCCGGCCGGTCGGAAATTGCACCGCTGACGTCGACCTTGAAGGCGCTGCAGTTCTATCACTTTTACTTCAATTCCAGCAGATTTCAATGTTCAGTTGTCTCCTAGAAGGCACGGTATCGCGGATGTTGATCCGCACTGTTCTATCTGAACGTGGTACGGGGCAATGTTCTTTGATAGACTCTTCATCGCGAACTGACACTGTCAACCTTTCTTCTCCTCTAGCATCTGCCCACCAGTCCTTTCAGTTTGATACGAACACTGACCGTTTCGAGAAACGCGGAAGGTGAAAGATCGCCTGGTACTGCGGCAGCCGCTCATCAACCCTGGCTTCCCTGCCGATAAAGCGTGTGTGTTTCGCTGCCCGTTCTGTCGTCAAAGCTTGATATGTTATAGATATATTATGATGTTTAGCTGATCGGTGAAAGATCACGCCTCGGGCAGCACCGCCTTGTAACTTTCAGGGCCTCCCACTGGTGGGTATACGGTACGATACATGTTGTCCGAGGAGCACTTTCACCTCAGTTCCGTGTTCTCGCTTAGCATCTTTCCCCGCAAAGTCTCCCGCAAAGTAGATGTGCACGGCAAGCTTGTCACACAGTTTTCTTTTTTGTAACAGCGTATAACCCGTTCGTAATCCGGTCCTACCAAAGACGCGTGTATCATACGTATACACCTATAATCTATCATTGAACATGTCCATATAATCAGTTCCTGTCAGATGCATTGCACAGGCGGAAGGTGGAGATAGAGGACATTCATCCGAGGTTTGTTGAAATCTATCTGTTTGTTGCTATCCTGCATAGAGTTCTTTGAGGTTCTCTATGCTCAGCTCGCCCCGGTGACCGGTTACTACTTAACCGTCCCTGTATATCAAAAGAACGCGTGAAAGCCTTGGCAAATAGCAGCGGTAACCACTTTTCTGCAAAACTTATCTGAGTACCTTTAACTTGGTCATCCACGCAATTATTGACTTTGTACTTGCATTGAAATAGCAATCGTGCATGGCAGCTTTTTGATACCGCTGGGGACTCGAAGCCATGCTATCTGCCAAATAATTCAGGTGCGATGCAACGGATGAGACAATCACTACCCAACAACTTGATAAGTCTCAGACACGGTTTGCGTGTTAAGTTGTTAACCTACAAGGTATCCAGTACACCTCAAGTACGCGTGGAAAAGGCTCTCTCATACCCAGATTGCAATACAACAAAGCAACGATAACGAAAGGCTAGACATCACATCAAAAATCGTAGCGGACACGCAAAAAAATCGACTTTTATACTTTTTGGACGATGCGGAAAGCGATCCACACTGGACTTGGTCACCCAATCCAGGCCGGAAGGACATCATCGAATCCTCCCTCCACTCGCTCAAGAACTAAACAGCCAATCCTAAAGCGCCTTATTTCTGTGGTGGGGGGGCACCACGTCCACGAGCACCGCCAGGTCCACCACGGCCACCGCGGAAGCCACCACGCCCGCGATCGCCGTTCATGGGAGGACCGCGAGGGGGTGGACGATCGCCACGCTCCTTGCGAGTCTCGACGGTGATACGCACGCCAGTATCTGCTGCACCGTCGGTGACACGGATACCACCTTCACCACCAGCGGTCACAGGTATTGACGCGATGATAGCACGACGAGCGGCGTCAAGTTGAGTGAACTCGAGGAAAGCGCATGCCTTGGATCGCACAATCTCAATCTCTTTGAGTGGCCCAAATCTTTGAGTGAGAGTGTTCCTGAGTGCAGCATCTGAGACAGGCTCGATCACACCCTTAGATAGCATTACTGTTAGCATTAGAGAAATTGAAGAAAAAGCCGAGTTAATACCTTGACGAAGCACTGAGCAGTTGTGACATTGTTAGCGGCAGCCAAAAGAGGGTGTTGCTGGTTCTGTTGACGAGGAGCAGGCGACTGGGGGGTACTCGTGGGTGCAGGTGAACTCGTTACCACAGGGGCCTCACTTACTCCCCTAGCTTCCTGAGCAACAGCGGATCCCCACTTATTGCGACCGGCAGCAGCTAAATTGGCCCATGTCTTGGGGGCTGCCGGTGCACTGGGAGCAGGAGCAGGAGCAGCTGGTGTCGGTGCATGTGGCTGCTGCTGCTGTGCGGGGGGCGCGGGAGAGGGCGCAAGTTGTTGAGGGGCTGGAGCAGGGGGAGAATATGAAGGTGGCGAGACGGTAGCGGGTGGCTCCGGAGTGTCTTGAGGTACGGCCTCAGGCTCAGCGACTGGCGTTGGCTCGGAAGGCTTTTCATGGAAGCCGTTCGTCTTCTCGGAAGCGGGTTCGGGTACTGGAATCTCAGGCTCTTCCTGAACGACAGGAGGTGGGGGAGACGGCGATGGGGACGGGGAAGGAGAAGGCTCCAGTTCCGGGACTGGTGGCGCAGGAGCAGGAATAATGGGAGCGGGCGCTGCCACAGGCTCTTTCATCACGGGAGCGTCCGTCACGGGTGGCTCAGAATCGTCGATTGGCTCATCCTCAACGGTCTCCTCTTTCAAGAATCGGAAAATATCGTTGAGAACGAAATAACCGTTTGGCTGTTCAGCAAGGAAGAAAGTCTGAACAAATTTCCGCCAAGGGTCACCCTGGTTGGACATTTCACCAATGACCTGGATGATGATACCGCCATTTGCTGAGGATTGCGCATCTACAGAGTGAATGAAGACTTTGCAATCCTGGAAGCCGATGGAAGTAATCTTAGCATGGATTTCCTGTTCAAAATCACACATTAGTTGAGATTACACATTAGGTGATGCCATAGGAGAATAAAACATCAGAAAAACATTTCTGTACACGACGCGCGTTCGCAGGGCTCGTGGCAACTATGACTGAGAAGACGTAAGATAGTGATGGAAAGACAGCGCAATGTACTGCATGCCTCCTCAGCATATATTGTATGCCATCATTTCGAGACGCGTCTGATGATGAGGATAGAAAAACAAAGCTACTCACTTGCTGGCCATAGCATGGTTTACCGTCCTCGCCCTCCGTCCCATGAATAAAAGTAGAAGCCTTAGTGTAAAAACAGTGCAAACGATTGGGCTGCTTGTTGACAAAGGTATAATACTGAGGAACGAATTGCCATCCGACTTCAGATGGGTTGACGGCAGAAGTGTTGGTCATGATGAACCTGTAATATTCAGCTCATTGTCAGAGCTTTGCATCTAGTCAATAAGCTAGACGAGCAGAACGTACTGCTAGACGGGAGGAAGAGAGTAAGAACCGGCGAGAGAGCGCGAGGTGGCCACGGAGGCAGACGAAGTCGTCGAAAGAACGGTGTCGAAGGACAAAATCCCAACTAGACGCCCAACTTACGAGAGTTCCCCGCGCCAAGCGGACTTTGAATGAATTTCCTGATTAAGCCACGCTTTGATGGTATTTGTTCCTGGCGTGGCGTCTCGTACATCGCCGAGGACAATTGGAGTGCCACAGCATTTCATTTCTTGAAGCATCCACGATGGGGGTCAACACACAGATATTCCTCATTTTATTCTGTATATTCATTCTCTGTATCCCAGGGAATGGCGTATACGCGTTCGGTGCAGGAAACATTCCCAGGTTTGTTCAATGTATAGCAAATCTACAGTTAGAGTGATTTTACTAAACCAAAATCCAGTTTTGCTTACATGGAAGGAAGAGCTTTCCGACATGGAGATATCGTGAGAAGCCTTTTCTTTCTACCTTCTTATCTCATGACTTGTTATAGGAAGATACACTCGCAGACTTAGCTAAGAAAGTGGGTGGAGGATTCGCATTAGGTGCTTTGTTAGGGAAAGGAACCAAATTCGCAGGCCTTGATGTCAAACGCGTGTACTTTGGGTTTGTCATATTTTCTTACAATAATAATGAGTAGAATATTGATCGTAATTTCAGGAATTGGTTACGAGATTACAGTCAGGTCTGTGCCTGCAGTGAAGCCGTTCCATGTTTGACTGATCTTCTGTCACAGGCCGTGGATGTGGCGGGCTTGCAGAAATTGCCTCTTCAGGTTTGTCTTGCCCTCTGTATCTACAAAACGAGGGCTTATACGTGATTATGTAGACCATCATCAACCTATGCATGGCCCTTGGGTTCCTTGTGAGCGAGTTTCCCCCGGTTACGTCATGGCATCGGCGTTAATCCAATTACCCTCTAGGCCCATGGCTATGCTACCAACGAGTTCGAGGTCACCGAAGAGAGATTGGGTGTATATCTTCCTGTAAGTCTCCAGATACACCCCCTATATGCGGTGTATACATTAACCTTAGAAGTGATATTAGACCGAACATATCGATAACCCTAAGGGATACCCAGACGATGCCAGGAAATACAACCCGAAGTTGCGACCACCCGTTGATGTGAGCTCATAGATCTTCCCGTACATAACTCCCGTTAACCCGGCGCAGCCTCGCGAATTGGAGATTGACCCACGTACGGGCATGAAGAATTACATCGCAAACGGTATATGATATTGCATTTAATTCACAGACCAATCAATTTTAACGCCTTTCTGCTTGACGTATCTGCATAGAGAACGGATCATGGGACACGTCCAAGGGTCTTGTCCGCAGAACTCTTGAGCACTGCATACACATGGGCAGGCAGCATCGTGCCAACGGTCGTAAACAAGACGAGTATGAAGCTTATAGGCTTCTTGGTCAGGCTGTACGTTCACCAGTACAAAAGCCCTTACACGTACTAATTATCAGCCATTGCGTCTAATGATAGCTTCATACTCTTGAAGACTTTGCCGCCCACTCCAATTTTTGCGAGCTTGCTCTTGTGAATTTAGGACATAACGACATCTTCCTACACGTTGGAGACCAAGTTCGAATTCAAGCTCACAACGGCAAATGGGTTGCCCCTCTCGTCACAGGTGAAAATGTTTATCAATTCTGGAGCGTGGTATCGACTAGACAACTTTGATTCAGGTACATTCGGGTCAGCAGACTTCATTCACAGTTTATTAGGAGGTATTTGGTATATCTCTAAATAATGTGATGACTATCATTTAACCCAAATTGCGTTACAGAGGCAACAGATCACATTGTGCGTAATTGATTAGTTCTTATTTCTGACGCCGTTCTCACACGTCTATCTTATTATCAGAGTCAAGTATGCATCTGAAAATCAGCTTCACAATACTACGGAATCTCATACGTTATCAGGCATCCGTCACAGACCTCAACTCGGAGTTGGAGAAAGCTCGTGCTAAATCCGGTCCTATGTCTCGTGGAGGCAGTCCCTCTGACACTCTGCGAAATCTTTTCTTTAACCTACCAGGTGGAGGAGGTAGTGAAATGGCGCGTGAGATGGACAGTATCGAACGTATTAGAGCAGAACCGATGCAGGGCGGCAAGTCACCGGAACAAATGTCTCCGCAAGAGATACATGCTGTGCTGTGGCAAGTCTTGAGCTTCCGTGATTCAGGTGCATAACTAGATTATTTCTCGGAGCTGGCGATATACTTACTAGTAGCTCAACTATGCCCCATCAAGTTGCCAAGAAGATCGAGAAAACGATCGGTTGGTTCTTCCCTATAAGAGTTTCGCTCTCCTTATTCAAACATTATCTTCAGAGAAGATCCCTGGTCTCGGACCTCTAATCGAGAAAATCATGGACTCGGTTTCTGGTGTGTAGCATTCAATGGCTATTCGAACATATATTCTTAACATCATATCGTTCTAGTTTTCGTGTTTACCACGCTCGAAGTAAGTGAAGTGTCGGATGGAGATATATTCAAACTCACGTTTTTATAGCCATTCTTGAGGCCCCTGATGAAAACAGCTACAACGCAGCTAATGGCAGCCTCAGGCGAGGTCATTAATAAACAGGATCAATACGAGGTAGGTAGAAATACTTAGCTTGGATGACGTGGCTAATGCAAGGTGTTTTTAGGTGTTCAACGATCCCAGAGCAGTGAGTATCTTTAGATGTTTGATGCTCATAGTTTTCACCTTGCAATATCTTCTCGCAGTCTGATCCAACGCATTCGTTCTTGAGTAAGGATCACTTCGTAGGTGTCATCGTGATTTACTAGTAGGTGTACACCCTGACATCTTTTTCAAGAACCTGATTCTGAATGAACCTGCTGGGAATCTGGGAAAAATTGTATTAGTAGGTCCACTTCGCCACTCGTCTGATTGCTTTACTGAGTCCCGAAATAGACTCACGCTGTAACCTTGGTCGTCAAGGCATGGGACGATCAGTCTATGAATGTTTCCCATGTCGTGGAGGACATTCTATCTAGCTTGTATGCAGATTATGTGCTCTTCGGCTTGCAGGGTACTCATCCTATGTCTTAGGTTCCACCCGGATTTCCACGATCGTAATTCGAAGATCCAATCTCAGATGATGGAATACATGCAGAAATGGGTTCAAGGTCTAGGCAATAAACAGAATGAAATCCTTCACCGTTTAAGCAAAGACTCCATACGAAATCATCAGAACATTCGGCTCGGTGGAGAGGGAGGCGTCGCGGCAGCCCAGGGAAGCTATGCACAGAATGCAGGTCTTCAAACTCAACACGATATTCAAGGTTATGTCAGTCAAATTCCGATTGTTGGCTCTGCTGCGAATATGATTGGGAATATGGGTGGTAGTGGGGCCCACGCTGGAGGACACGGCGGTGCCCATGGCCATAGTCCGGCTGGCATGATGGGGAACATGGGGAACATGAGCGGGATGATGGGGAAACTTGGAGAAGCACAGTCATTCATGGGTCAATTCGGGCAGGGTGCGGGTCAGAGAAAAGATGCACCTAGCGGATACCCGAACGAAGGTGCTGGTGGCATGCCATCTTCAGGACCGCCTCAATCCGGTTACTCGTCGTACCCCGGCAGTACAGAGCAGCCATCATACCCCGGCAGCACAGAGCAGTCATCGTTCCATTCCGCTGTCGGACAGTCCTCGTACTCTAGCGGCGGACCATCCTTCCCTGGGGGCGGCCCTAGTCCCGGTTTCCCTGGCGGACCTCCTTCCCAATCCGCATACGCCCCGTCTTCCGGACCGCCTTCTTACGGGATGCCATCGGAGTCAGGATATTCGCCTAATTACGGTTCATCTTACGATTCCCAGCCTCAACCGAACCCTGGCCCTACAGGTTATGGTCCCTCATACTCTATGCCACAAGCTCCAGGCGGGCCCTCGTTTCCAGGTGCGCCTCCTCCAGGACAAGATTTCCCTGGGGCAGAGCCCTATGGTGCTCCTCCTCCCTTCCCCGGTGCTCCTCATCATGGACACCACCACGGTCATGGACATGGAGGACCACCTCCTGATCGCCCCTTCGGTTGGTGAGGCGCGGAAGGTTATGCCAGACTTAATACCATGTTATCAGAATAAGATTCCAGGGAAATTTGACACAGTTGTAACAATAATGACATTGTATGCAGTTAATGACGACTCGGAGTACAGCCTATCCATCTGGCCAGTATATTGAAGGTCAGGTATTCTGAGATTTGGTTACATGTGGCTGCGGTGGTGGTATATGAACGAGATTCAATCTGCAGGCCGAACTCGACTCTTCCGAATCCTCTCGGTGTTTAAACAGACATCTAAGAGGAACATCGTTCACGACGTCTTGTCAATTTTATGACTGACGATGGACCCCACTGTGCTGCCCGACTCGCACCCCGTCTCATCGTTCTCGGTAATGCAGAAAGGACCAGGTTTCCGAGATTTAGATGTCTTCTTTCACTGTTTTCCCTGCTTCTTCCAGCTATAAGAATGCACAATCAGTATTGGAAGAAGAAAACAGGCAAATAATCGCTTCAATCGACTGACATGCGCAATATGGGGCCCAGCGTATCGCTTGCCGTTCACAAACCACCATATTGTCACAAGAACGACGTATCCTACAATTATGACACTGGGTGGAAAATGTAAGTAAGAAGACATAAGACAGAGTGGAAGGCTTACCTTGTATAATTCATGGTAGGAGTAGCCACCGGAAGACTGTATGGGAAGCAGAATCTATCAAGAGTAAATAAATATGGATTTGAGGAACTATTGAGAAGACGTATAACTCACATGACATCAAACAGTATCGTAAGTAGGACAGCCATTGCGTTCACGAAATAACCGTATTTTCCCATCCAGAAAGGACCTATAGGTACGTTCTTCCGCCCCGTTAGCAGATGACCTGCTATTGGGATTGCTACATGGATCTTTCGTTAGACTATCCATGCCGATGGCTTCCTAGAAATTCCTTACCATAGCTAACTGTCGAAAGCACAATAAAAGAGCCAACCAGATCCGAAAAGGCTGTTGAGCTGCCGACTTGGATAGCTCCAAGAGCCGAGGTCATGACCCCTATAACAGACAAACAAGAGATGTAGTTTTATGTTGGCTGAGGCCGATGGTGTAAACATACCGCAAAATACGGTGGCCTCGATCGGACAACTCCACTTAGCGGAAGCCCGGGAAAAGAATGGGCTAAGTGGTGTCGCACCGTCCCTAGCCATGGCCCACCAAGTGCGCCCTGACTAACACCCTGATGAGTGAACATAGTGCGGAGAGAATACGAAAGACTTACAGCTACATAACAGCCGCAACAAGCTATCCAGACTAAACGAGGTCAGGATTCGCATATTTTGAAATGAATCTTATTCCTCAAATCGGACTCACTGGATAGTAACAAAATAGACAATAAGCCCATCGTCGCACTGACGTTGTTGTTTGTAGCCTGTGCATATATCGCCGCCTGGAAAGCATGTCAATGTTAGTATTACTTCGCCGATGACCTGTGAGAAAACGGCGGCGCACCAGAGGGAATGGCCCTGCATTCCGAGTAGTCAAGACTTCGGCGAGGTTGGAGACGGAATACATCAGGACGATCGCATATATCAAGCCCGCTGCAGGTTTTTAGGTGTTAGCATCGGTCGAAGAGATGCCGCTTCGAGCTTACTTAGAGTTCCGAGGATAATCTGAGCACCAATTGCCCTGGGTAGGTCCCTACGTGGTTGTGGGAGCTCTTCGGCCATGTGTGTAACACTAACATGAGACCTGAGTTATCTGCAGGAGAATATGCAACGTCACATACCTGTCGGGTGTCCCGATAGTAAAAGCGCCGTTCAAAACGCCGGCAAGGAAAGCGACTCCACCGCTATAGCCCGTTGCGTTCTCAAAGTCGACCCAAACAGAAGCGTTCGTACCGTGAGTATTGGGCATTGCGGCCAAGACTATCACAGTGACAATCCCTCCGACGATCAGGACGAGAAGGCCTAGCTTGTTCAACGCGGGAAGAAGTCGATTGCCGAAGACCACGAAAGCAACGCAGCTCCAATTGACAATCAAGAAAACAACATAGATGTGCCATCCTTGGGCCACATAATCTGGATGGTACAAAGAATCTATGTAACGAGACAGATGATGTGAGCGGCAGATATGCGAATGAGAAAAGCGAGCATAAGTTACACATTTGCACGATGATATTGGCCGGGATGTTCACTCCCTGGTGGAGGCAGTAGAAGGAGGGTAAGCCCAGTTGTGTGCAAGAGCCGAATAAATGAGCACGATCTTACAGCGGCAGTATCTGCGATCCAGCCTGTATTATCGTGGTGAGGGTGCAACCCAGAGAGAAGATCGCAGATGCATACCGGCCCATATAAGTGCCCCCGCGTAGTATCCGAGGACTCTTCCGTAGCGGGGTCCCGGTGTGACACTACCGTAGTGATATACTAGCAAGCTATATCAGCGACATAGGCAACGGAACAGTGTATTGAGTGTCCTCACCTCCACCCGAAGACGGGATTGAGGATGCTAGCTCGGCCAAGGAAGCTGCCAAGAATCCGTACCAAAGACAAGCAACAAGACTACGACGGAGATTAGATTAAGCATACACATTGCAAGATAACTCACAACTCGTAGATGATTCCAGGAGGGCCTACATCATGGTGGTCAATCTCTAAGTCTGTTGCACACATTGGCACGTCTCGCTCCCTCACCTCCGTTGAAGACCGCAATTCTGTGAAGGGAGTTCTTCAGCACAGCTAACACTGAGATATAGGGGAAACAGACGTACGCAACGCTCCCTCCGAGAGCAGTCCAGGCATTGTCTATGGTAAGAGCAGTTGCGCAGATACTCAGCAGACCATATTGACGGTCGAGTTGGTCGCGATGGCCCGAAGCGTTTACTGGTGCATCATACCCCTCGTGCACTGAGACAGAAGTTCCACTCTCTACTTCCTTCTCCGAGGGAGGGAGTTTCTCGAGGTCGGACATGAGTGTTCCACGAATAAATCGTGGAAAGCCAAAACGCCAAGGACCGGTATAAGTACATCCGCAGGACTTGCAGAAGATAGGAAGAAGTTGTTAGCCTGGTTATAGAAGCGTGGCATATCATATCGCATGGGGGCCCCGCCTGACTAGCAACAATTCAATGATAAGATACTAAGAACCAAGTTACTGCTCCGATGATATCCGTTCCAGCGCTGATGCCTGCACAAATGGATAAATTACCAGTATAAGCCAAGATATTTTATGCACTACTTCACAACGTACTTACCTTGTCACTCATTGCACTGCCAGAACTACTTGTTGAATGAATCTCCTTGTACAAAGTTCTGTCTTCCATCATAATAACCGTGCCGGATAGATTTTCTCCACTCACCTCTTTGTTGACTCTGTTCGACTCGTCTTAGAGCGATTTTTGACTAGAACACAGTCCAAAGCCACATCCACATGCTAATATATAGATGCCAATCTACGCGGAAGATCTGTGAGAAGCCGAGGAGCAGAGCGTTTGCGGTTGAGGTTTGCGGTTCTAACTTCACGATAGTTGTCAATGCCACAGGCGCGCGATAACGGTGCGCACTCGGCAATAGCCGTATATATATCTTCCGGTCTTCGCGGACGTGGACATCATCAACCTGAATCATGAGTACAAAGGCAGTACCTGTATTAGAGCAAAAGGAGAAAAAACCAGAGCATGACTATGAACGACAAGCGACAGCATATGGCAGCAAGTGAATTGGGAAGGGAGGCAAGAACAAGAAACGAAAAAGTTGGAAAAGACAGGAGACCACCAATGCCAAAGGGGGCAGGGTATTAAATCACCTCTGAATATTCGAATATTGAATCATCAATCGAAACTTGTTATCCTCTGTCCTTCGGCGTAATTTTTCAAAGGATCCCTCCTAAGAGCTTCCGCTTCAGAACTGATCTTCATCCCAGGCTTCTCTTTCATCACTGTCGTTGGAAGTGCAGAGCGCTGAGTTGGGGACGTTGGCACCTACATACCAGAAATTTTGAGCAAAAAGAGAAATTGTAAAAAATGCGAGTACGCACATCTTCGTCTTTATATGGTATAAACTTTGCATTGGCTTCCTGGTCTGCTGCGAATTCTTCATCACGGAACACGACCATCTTGGCTGGCGCTACTGCCTTCCTCTCACTCTCGGGCTCGTCGTCGCAGAATACGGCCATCTTGGTCTTTGACGCAGAAGTCTTTCCTTTCTTCGTACCCATCGAGGCACCAGCTACTTCTTCATCGCGGAATACGGCTATCTGTGTCGGCTTAGGTACACTGGCGTTCTTAGTAGAAGCATAAACAGTAGTAGAGCTAGAAGCGGTAGGTTCCAATTCAGAGGCTTCACGTTCGTCGCGAAAGATGACAAGTTTCGACGAAGAAGCAGTCGCGCGCGTAGGCTTGGGTTTCGTTGAAGAAAGTGCGACTTCCTGACCCTTGCTACCAGTTGAATTGGCAAGCCTTGCCGACGCACGAGTGGCACGTCTCTGTTCGGTGGGCAGAACTGATGGGGTCTCTTCGGCGGCTTTGGATGAAGATCGAGTGACCCTGCCTTTCTTCTGCTCAGGAAGAGCAGCGATCAGAGGCAGCGCCGTCTGAGTTAGGGAGTCAGACTCGGGTTCTTCGTCACGGAATACATTGATCTTTGATGACGACGCGCTTCCTTTCTTAACAGGAGCTGCAATAGGTGGAGGCGGCGGCGGGAGCATGCTGTGGGAGTCCACTCCTGGTTCTAGCTCTTCCTGTTCTTCAACAGTTGCGTCCGGAACCGTATCCCTGTAGATAGCAATTTTCTCTGATCGACCCGCCTTCTTGATAGCCTGACGCAAAGTCGTGCCACCCGCTTTACTTGCTTCCTTGATATTCTCTTTGATTCGGGATTTACGTGTGCCAAGCTCCGGCCACGGTGCAGCACTCGCGTCTTGTTCCTCCACGCCCGAATGGTCCATGAATATCGGTAACCGCGCGTTTGGTCGAGGCCCGCTCGTAGAAGCGGGCAGAGTGAATACGTCCTCTTCATTCTCCCGATTAACAACTGAATGGGAGGTGCGAGTGGCTTTAGAAGAGGAAGTTTCGCCTAGGACTTTGCGGCGGGAAGAGTTTGTGTGACTAGGTGCTGGAGCAGGCTCAGGCTCAGAGTCTGTGGAGGGGTGAGAAACGGAAGACATCATGCGCTTTTGGAATTCGTGGTACTTTGATTCAAGACGCTCGATCGGAGTGGCGCGTCGAGCGATGCCAAGCAGATAAGTCTCGTCCGCCGCTATTTTCCTTTGTGCCACCCACAACAATTGAGAGGGTGAGGGTTGTGTGATCAAGGATAGATCGCTCACCGTCCTGCTCGTTCAAGTGCAATAGCAAACTCCTCGTACAATAGCACATGAGACGTGCCAATTTCGTTCACCATGCAGAATTTAAAGATGATGGCGGGCTTCTCGACGTAACTTGCGTAAAGCACCCATAGCTTTAGATATCTGATGTCGTCCCTCCATTTGCCATCCCTATCGTCTTTCAATACACGGGTTGCTTCCTCCAGCAGTTCCAACAATCCAGATTCGGCACTGTGTCCTTGCGGGTAATTCTCCACGACCCAATAGACAAAGCGACAATACGCTTCAAGAGGGTCATCCTCGTCATCTTCCAGCGCAACTTCAACATTGATCCGTAGTCTCCGTCGCGCAGCTGCTAGACGGCTTTCACGTTGAGCATGAGGGGTGGAGAGAATCGCTTGGAGAGCTGTGACTCGGCGACCGGCAGCGAGTGGCTGTATGTTCTCTTTAGCTGCTTCGAGGACGTCGCAATCGACAATGATGGGTTCGTCGTCGCCGTCAAGAGCGTTGGACTCGCTGTCCGTCGCCGACATTGTGTATGGAGGTGGTTCGAAAGAAAGAAGGATATATGGACTCAACATTGGGCGTTTAATCGCCCGTGCTTAAACGCTGCACGTGATCGTGTCGTGCGACAACGAGCGCTAAATCGTTGCGACTTACTCCTCCAACGAACTTCGCCTTGCTTGCAAGTACTGTGCCAGGTCAAATACGCGATTTCTCCCGTGCTTGCCGTGCATTCCCGAGCCAATTTCCACGTGGCTTACTCGTTCCTCTAGTATTACTAAGCCTTCCCCTCACGCGCGATATTTTTTCAGTGCTTAGGCCGCCACGGTTCTCTCTTCATAACTAATGTTGCAAGGCGTAAGACGCCAGGGGCGACGACTTTCATAGAAAAGAAATTGCTTGGAAAGGTGCAGAATTCTCAACATTGATTCAAACCTTAAATAAACTCACGAATTGAAATCTTTCAGCTCGCAGTCCTCAAGGCTCAAGTCAGCAAGTTAAACCGTCACTGAAGTGACTCTAGACACTAAAAAAATCCGGACCTCAGCCCTAATGATGGACGTCTGTTGCCGCTTTCTTGTAGCGCTATTCAAGGCTCTCCATCATTGCATATCGCCTTTCGCATTCACAGGATAACTTGAAAGGCAAGTGTCTCTATCTATGATTATTTAGTCTGCAACAATATCACAACAGATGGCGGCCGGACGTGGCTGAACCAAAGTTCCAGTCTTCGGCGATGATGTCATCTCAAGCGCTGTCCTGGAACCTGAAAGACCATTGCTACAGCACAGCCGACTTGTCCCTATAGCCTCTACCCAGAAACCTTTACCTGCCGCAAAATATCACACCGGAGAGTCATCTTCATGGTGCGCTTACCAATACCAAGTATATCTCTCACTATGGTTCTGCAAAGTGTACCGTGACCAACGAAGTTTGATAGCGTTCCTACAGCACAGCCGACTTGTCCCTATAGCCTCTACCCAGAAGCCTTTCACTGCCGCAAACTATCACACCGGAGACTCATCTTCATGATGCGCTTACCAATACCAAGTACATCTCCCACTATGGTTCTGCAAAGTGTACCGTGACCAACGAAGTTTGATAGCGGAGCTTTCCTTCATCGCACGGACCATACTATATAACCTCTGCTATCACATCCTTCTCTCAGCCTGTTGCCACCACTCTCGACTGCACCCCCTGGGTGCTCTCCGGGATGTCTAACCCATCGATCGCTCCGGACGCATTGGAAGATCTCCACACACGTGGACGCCGACCAGAGGAGCGACGCCGACCAGAGGAGCGACGCCGACCAAAGGAGCGACGCCCAAGTTCGTTGGATTCTCTTCGGCTTAGGACACCTTCAGCTAGACCTCCATTTTTTACCTCGGGAGAGACGTCCCCCCGGTCTCCTACGGATTTGTCTCGCACTCCTCGGCCAACGCTTCCAATCAGGCCTGCTTCCCCTGCCTTCACTGGCAACATTACCGTGCAGTCCTTCAGATCTTCGTCTATGCGACCATTGGCCCGACATTCTCGATCGGCTAGGACCAACAGCAGGTCTCTGTCACCCTCTGCCAGGACATCCCCCGCACCGATGTTGTTCTCTCATCTTCCTTATGCAGACTCGGGTCGTTCCCTTATGCCCGCTACGCCACCCAAAGTATCGGCTCCACCCTTCACCAGCATAGTCACGCCCCAGCCCTGGCTCAGTCATTCACCGCCATCACCGACGATTCAATCTCCACAGATGCTGCCAACGGAACCCCTCGACAGCCCCGTTATACCCTCACTAGATATGTCTACTTCTCCCGCTGGAGCCGCTGCTCCAGCCTTCGATGACCGAAGTACAGCCCAGTCCTACGGAGATCCGTCCAATCATCTATCTCTGCCACCATTGACTCACTTTCCGCAGACAATGACTGTTGACGATGCTATTAAACCTATCGCAGAAATAGCAAAAATTGACAGCCGAACTTCCTCTCCGTCCCGACAGTCTGAGATACGCCCCATCGAGGCTCCCTCTGTTGTATCCTCTACACCGAGATATTCTCCAATGCATGTTGTAACTACTCCTCCATCTAGGATGGCAGCCCCAGACTGCGTTGACGAGAGCTATACCAGTCATATCAATGGGCATCCTCCAGGATCGCCTCTCCCATCATCGCAGACGCAGGTGATTGCGATGGAAAAGGGTTCCCCTGACATACTAGTAGTATCCGCGTCTTCCTCGCCATCTCCTGTTGTGGACGAAACTCTTGTATCTGATTTGGTCCCAGATTCTCCAGCTAGTTTTGAAGACTTCAAATATCATCGCACCCTTCTAATGTATTTCCATTTATTTTTATTGTCATGTATAATCAACTGAAACCGGCGGTGTTGAAAGTCCAGACGATCCTGATGATAGGAGCTACATTCAGGAAGTCGAACCCGTAACGTTTCAATTTCCGCGGTGCGTGCTTTAGCTGTGAAATAACCCCCGTTCACTATTCATACATTGAATCCAGTCCGAACACTTTGCCATCTGACTGGAGGCGATGTACCAACCCTCAAGGGCATGTTTACTTTTATAATTCGGAAGAAGTACGTAGAAAGATCACATAAAATCCTGCGTAGTTTATCTAATACACCACAGAAACTATACACAGATAGCCCGATGGACGACGAGGAGACTGCTAAACATGTTGAAAAGTTTGCAAACATCATACGGGCACAATTCAGTACGGCATCCTGGGCAGGTCCTTCAGATACTGAGATTGCATTGCATCTAATGCGCCCTCCTGAGAGTAAAGTGGAGTGTCACTACTACCTCGCCAGCTGGACTTTCAGGAGTATTTTTTGGTTGAAAAAAGTGCCGGTCGGTCTCATAACGGGCCCTAGTTCAAGTCATGTCGTATCCCAAGCTCATTTAGGTCCATTGCGCTCCGGTTGTTATCCATATAATTCTTACTCACAGAAAGCTTATAGGAATTGCCACTGAATCCCAATTTTGGTATGCAATCTGAATTCGTAAGTGCGTCAACTTTGAGTGTTGGCTCCGTGCTTACATACGCACAGACTTGGATACATCCAATGACGTGCTACTGCCAGGAAACATGTCGGAATTTTCTCCGTCGATCGTATGCTCACCTTGAGCTTGCTGACGGAGCTGCGAGACCATTTGACTTACGGCTGGGCAGGTCTGTCTTTCTTCTCCCTGAAGGCTGAGCTTTGCTTTGACTGAGCTGTTTCTATGTAGATGCCATGGCATCAGAACTCTCCACGTTTCCTTTTGATCCGCAATTATCAGAGAATATCTTGCGATGCATTGGGGAGGTAAAACTTGAAGGTATGCTTGGTAAATGGGAATAGTTCTGGAATCTAAAAATGAAGCTATAAGTAGCTGGGAGAAATAACGAGTTTCATACCAGCGCCCTAGGTGTGTTCTATGTTCACTCTGTGGTTCTATTTATGACTTCTTTACAGCTCGCTACATGCACGTAATCAGTACGTCGGCTCCTTGTTTTCGTGTTTGTACTCTATTCACGAAGCTACGTGTATGTAGCGGGGGAGATGTTCAGGAACTACCACGGCGAGTCCGTAGTGCGTTTCAGTCGCAATGAGAGCGTCCACGAATTGCCGGGGAACCGCAAACGAACGTTCTTTTTCCAACTCCTGTCTACGCTGTTGTTCACAATGCCCTCTCTCTATTTGGGAGAACTGGAAAAGGTGTGGGTAGACAATACAATCGCTTACCACCCATGGCGCAATTTCCAGGCGGAGATGAAGAAAGACTGGGCAAATTCGATCACTCCTGTAAGACCTTTGCTAATATATAGCTTCAAGTTGGATGAGACATTGACACAGGTATCTCGCTATAGTCCACAGTGCTTCTATCGGCGAACGTAGGCTTTCTCGCCATACAAAGCATCGACAATCCATCTGGAAGCCCACAAAGGAGCTTCGCTCAAATCGCAGCTTACATTTCGGCGTTATTGAGCCTTTTCAATTATATTACCGTTCAGATATTGGCGCTCCAACATCGTGGTTATATATATGAAACCGCAAATACAACTGTAAGTCATCGTTCCGATGTACTACTTCCTCTCTTCTGACTCGGAGTTCAAAACCTATCCCGCCGCAGGTGCGATTCATGTTAAATAAGCAGACGAACGGGGGATTGGAAGTTTTGGCAGTTACCTTTAGGTTAGATATCTCTGAATCTTCAACTTGTTTAACCTCACCTCTAACCTACGAAAATTCAAGTATACCTACCGGGCTTTTCATCTGGAGGTTTGCCCTCACATGATTTGTGCGATTTTCCAAGCTCCTGACCATCGTATGCAGTATGCTCGCTTTTTTAGCAGCCATACTGTTCGCATTATACCACCACACTGCCGTTACGACAAGAGTATTGCTTGGTCTTGTGTTAGGCTTGCTCTTAGCGATGACAACAGCGTTGTTGTACTTGGACCGTGTGATCAGAGCCGAGGACGAAAACAGCGTAGCAGTGCTACTCCGCCGCTTGACTCAACCGATCACGAGTCTTATAGCAGTCTTCGACCCCAAACAACCTCGCGTATCGCCTACGGCTGCCCAGCCTGAGGAAGGCTCCACCGGGGACATCAAAAGCAACGAGCGACATCAGGGAGTAGGCAGTATATGCGAGGAGTCGGTTTTACTATCTACATCTCACGGAAAGAGTTGGCGGTCCTGGCTACCTCGCACCGTGCGAAGTCGGCGGGAGATCACTGCAGCCCTTCCTACGGTGTCTTATAATGATGCTGATCAGCTTCAGCAGCTTGGTGGTCTGTCTGCATGACGAGGACTGTGCCGCTTTAGCTCCTGACCCTGTCTTCGGGTCTATTTCACTGTTCACCACTGTTCACTTGTGCGATATTGTTATTGTGTATATTATGTACGATTATGACTCCTTGTTTATTCTCGAGAAGAGCGAACCTATATATTGAACAATGTTCCAATAGATTTGTGCCGAAATCAAAACCGCGAGAGATCATAGGCCTAGATGACTATAATGAAGGGGTTTCAAGATTGTTGTGGATGCTAATTATTGTTAGTACTAGCCCGAGCTTACAGGGGGGAACTCTAGGCAGACGAGCCGTTAAAATCCTCTGTCATCCATGCGGCTTCGGTACTATTCCGTCCTTGATTCGGCACGACATATATACTATTGCATAATGACCGCTAGTGTTTGTCCTGCATTTAGAATTCTTTCGGTTTCTACCTCCCTTTGCCTGTCCATTCTGCGTGCTCTCTTTGGAGAGATGTGTCCGGTCCACGTAACGGAAGAATGGACTTAGTGATTCCACTTGTGTAAGGAAGGGGGTCGGTGGCTCCTGACCGGCTGTAAGCTGGAGAGTGTGGGGTGGATTCAAGCTGGCAACCGTCTCCAGAGCTTCATGCAGGTAGAACACATCGGTGCCCCCGCGCAGCCGATCTTGTGTGGGTATTTCTGTAGAGGTGCGTGTTTAGTTCTGAGTTGAAACGATAGCGGAGCATGTCTGCTTATGAGGACGAGCTTCTCGACCTCGTTTACCGCTGGTGGTGTGGGTTCCATATGGCTTAATACGTTGTGCCGCATCGCGGTGAGGTTACCAATACTATCGCCCTTCTACTGATGGTTTCGGTGAAGAAGTTTGAGATGCCCAACTTCAATGTGGCGGTTTCTTTCGTAAGTGGCTTGATATGAAACTTGTTCTGTCTCCTCACCTCCGAGTCTCCTCTCCTGCAACACATTCAAACGAGTCACTGCCTCCAGTCGGTTGCGAGAGAAAACATGCTCACGCGAAAAGCCCCGAAATTGTGCAAGGCTTGTAAGACAGGCTCCGAGATGCTGCGCTGACGATGTTTACAAACGCTTCCTCAGAGTCTCTAACTCTATGCCAAGTACGGAGCGGGAGTATAGACCTTCAAGTTGATGTTGAGTAGAACCCGCCTCTATTAATCAATCAATGTAGCACGACCTCAGCGAGGCCCCCGGCATATTCCCTTAGACGTCCGATCCGGAATCCTGGATTTCCGGCCGAAATACCCACTACGAACATGCCTAAAATAGCCAAAATCGGATCGGCAGACTGAAAATGTGCGGAGAAATAGCCGAAGTACGATATATGCTCCAAAAAATCCCAAAAAATCCCCAAAATTGCGGAAAATCGGAAAATAAAAACAGGTTGCCAAAAGTTGTATTGCATTCTTCCTCCAGACCCTCTCGATCACCTTCGGCCTCAGAATCAGTTTCACTGCCGCTTTCCTCCACTTCCACTGCAACCTTCGGTCCAGATGACCTCTTCAGTAGTTTCTGTAGGTTGCTGATTGCTGCCCCAACATCTGAGAGGGTTGCCCAGAGATTGTTCAATACTTGAGCAGACTGAGAACACAAGGTGACCATCTGCAGCATGCCCTGGTCTTCTGGGTCAAGATATTGCACTTTGAATTAGAATATGCTGCCCAGCGCCAGGAGAAAATTACATTTGTTCAAGGAATGCGGACTCCAGAGGAATGTTAGACATTCCAGGGCTTCATAAGTGTGTAATGAGAACATTGTACCATGAAACGGCCAAAAAGGCTGCACTGCAATATATGACAGAATTCCAATGCTGTTAATGGGTTAACATACCAGTCACATCATTGAGAACAAACATGCACATTGTGCAAGTCACCTCACATCAAGACTACGCCCCCATGTGAGGATGATTGATAGTATAGGAACTAGATATACACCAGCCATACCTAATTGAAAAGTAAACTGCTCGATACAATGCCGTGGTCCACGTGAAAATGACAGTCACAATGTTGCATCCGGAGGTAGCCGGAGATTCTGCGCATCGCTGCGTGAAGATTGCCCTTTGGGTCAACGGTTGGCCTTGGCCAAAATACCTACATTTTCGATTGGACATCCGCCTTTGAGACGGCTTATACCTACCGCTGGATCGGTGAAAGACTCAAATTACGGCCAAAATACCCACTTTGAGATCATGGATCGGGCCTCCGGCGGGCTCGAAAATAGAAGGCGCTTGATCGGACCTATTAGGGAATATGCAGGGGGCCTCCTCAGCGTTGTCAAACTTCAAATTGAACCTCCGCGGGCCCGCGAGCGTCAGCTCCTCGTTGCCGACCGTCAACCTCGCGATGTCCTTGCCTTCGACCCGAGTCCTTGCCTATCCTTGCTCCAGCCTCCCGGTACAACAATGATGCATCATCCCGTGGATAACGCTCCGTCCAGGGTCCCATCTCATGAAGATCTCATGGTTGAGGTTAGGTTCCATGGGAAAGTCAATACTAAGCTTGGTTTATGTGTTACTTTCATTAGGTTTTTTGGCTGCGGGTAGCTCCTGTGCCATACATAAACATCGAGGGATGGGTCTGTCTTGTTGTCGATACCACTGCCGCGTAGACTCGACAACCCACTCGAGATGAGCACAATCTGGACTTGGCTTCATGGTAGCTCTACTGGCACCAGCGAAAGGGCGAAACTCAGCAATGCCAGTGACTCGGAAATCACACCGCTTCGGACCAGAGCAGAACCCATCTCTCAAATCGATCCGCTACATTCCCGTCTACATCTGCAACCGGTCACACCTGAAAAGGTTATGCAGTGGCGATATGAACAAAGCTTCTACAAGTACGTACATTTTTGACTTTTTATATCGAGTAAACTGAACATCGGTCTGAGGCTTGATGCCAAACAGGGAGTACCGTCGAAGATTCTCAGTCCCACAAAGCTGTTCTGCGACGAGTGAGTCCATATTCGCACACTTTTTCTCATTCATTTAGCTTACGGGTTGAATGGCAGGAACAGGTTGCCGGCTGACTCAAGGTGGAAACACTGTATCTCACCGGAGGGAAAGTCATACTTTCTGAATATAGAGAAGGTAATTGGGCTGTCGTTGTCTACGCGCTACAACTAAAGCTTTTAATTTAGAATGCTTTTACCCACACGAACATATACTTACCCGAGAATCGACAGACAATTGAACGTGTGCTAAGGGACCATTTCGTCGATGGGTCGGACTCCACGGGCGTTGAATTGGTTCTGGAAATACATCAGGGTGAACCCGAGGACGGTAAAACGGACCTTATTTGCGGCTACTATTACGCCGATTGGGAAAGAAGAGTTGTTTTCTGGCAAGATGACATCCATATCGTAGACATAACGAAAGGCCAACGGCCATTAGCTTCAATGAGTCATCTAGGTACACACTTCCCATGAGCCAATTTTTATGGGGTTTAATCACGTAACAAATAGGTTATGCCGTCGAGGCGCAATTCTGGTAAGACTTAAAATTAGGTGAGCCGTCCCTCCCAACTTGCTTCTCTTTTCACGTTTGCTAATTATTTGTGTAGCTTTGTAGATGACCTGCTCCTGATATCCAACATTTATATCCAAAGGTACCACGTTGAGATGTTCCCAAATCACCGTTTCCCTTCTGCAAAGCTCATAAGAGAGGTCAAAGGCCATCTCAATTACGCATATTCTGGTACCTTAGTTTTTATACTCGTATGCGGTTTTATAATACTAAATAGCTCATATATCCACTAGATCTCGTGACGTCCGAGACGTCCACTGCGCCATATGATCTCGAAACAATCAAAGAATTTGTTGAGATTGTTCACAAAATCCCCGCCAGTGATGAGTCAAGTACGAATATCGGAAACGAGGGGTATGAAGAAGGCGCGGGACGCGATATGATTGCGATTGGTGCGTCGATCTAATGCTCATAGTGGATTTATGCACATCATGTTCCTAATAAATTTACTATAGCTCGTGTTATGCACACTATCAGTACGCTCCCCGTCTATTTACTCCATTTCAATACCCTTTGACATGCTTTTGATACTAGCGGATGGGATGTTCTTAAATTATCACGGACAATATTGCGCACGCTTGAACCGGGACCAGAGCGTTCATTCCGGAGGCCCGAAGGAGAAACGCCTCTCAGCCTTCTTTTGCCTCGTTTCGCCCATCCTTTTCTACACGCCGGACTCGTACATGAAGAAACTAGATATGGTTTGGGTTGACGACACGTTGAATCACTATCGATGGAAGGAATTTATTACCCGCGTGAGGGAAGAGTGGGAACGCTATAACACACCGGTCAGTGCTCTCGTTTACTGGGGAAGAATTATATTGAACATTTCGCTGATATCTTATAGGCCACCGTGATGCTAACAACTAATGTGGCGTTCCTGGCAATTCAAAGCATCGATACCGATCATGCGGACAATGCTCGTAGCTTTGCTCAAATCGCGAGCTATGCCTCAACCCTGCTTAGTCTGGCTTGCTATACCATCTACCACGTCCTTATCCTACGATTTCCGCACGCTCACAATCGCTCATTGGTAAAAGTGGTAAATAACTCATCAATACCTATGATTCCCTTCAACTTACATAATTCTGGGCCATTCGCAGTCTACGTACTTGAAGCGTAGAGAGTTGGGCTGGCTGGGATTGGAATCTCTCGCTTTGGTATTCAGGTAAATATTCAGCGGGCCTGGTGTCATGAGCAATATTAACTCTTCCATGTACTATAGTTTGCCGACGAGTCTGTTCATGTGGAGGTGAGTGCATGGAAAGAAATACTCAAAAGATACCCTCTCATTTTGGCGCAGCATGATTGCATTCCTAGTAGCCATGTCGTATGCCGTGTTCGTTGGCACAGATGTTTATACGAAGACGCTGGTGGGGATTCTTTTGGGTATCCTCCTCGCTGTTACGTTCAGTGTCGTTGGTATAACATGGCAGGGAGGCGGTCGGATACCGGCTCGAGAAAACCAATGGGTCGAATTTTTCTCTTCTTTGAAGACGCAGTTAGTGAAACGACCTCCTACTGAGAAAGATTCTGGCGCACCTATGACTTTCTGGACTGGGCGCTCGAGCCCCGTTTCAGGGTCAACTCTACCTCTGTGACAACACCGTATGATCTCTCGGTCGCCATCATGTTTCTATTTATACGCGCTTTCTACTCTGCTTCACAGGATCATGGGAGCAATCTGTCTGTTTTAGCATTAAGCATACTTGTAATCTATATTCCTGCGATGAAACTCATGCTACTACCTATTGACGATTACTTTTGCGAGAATGGTTCGGGGTTCTGAGAACTACCTAATATTCAGGGAGATCCCTAGAATATATCCTCTTACAACTTTTTCAACTTGATATTGATATTTCTCGTCCCAAGGTGTACCCGAAGTATGAAAGTGCATGAATGGATTTGCAGGAGCTTGTCAGGTATCAAATGATATACTATCAGTCTCGCTTGGCTGCACCGGCCCCGCGATCAATCAATTTCCCCACATTGTTGATTTCCCGAGTTTACGGTTTACCTCCATCTTTTTTGCATCCACCCCGCACCGGGTCTGGTCTGGTCAACTGACTTCTACATTCGCTGGAAAAGGGATAGACGGATGCCAAAGAACTCTCTAGCGATGGAACGCCCACGGGCGGAGGCCGCAAAGCGTTCTTAGGAACCTTCTCTCATGCATATAAAGAACACACTCCGCCCTCATGAGCCCCCGGGCCTCTGAAGAGTTCGAACTTCAGCCTCTGCTTGACTCCCAGTCTGGTCCTATCGACATGTCTCCTTCACCGCAGCGGGAATTCCCCGACGACAAGGCCGATATCGAGAAGATAGAGGACCGCCCTGCCTCTGTGACCTCACTTGAAACATCTCCTGAAGAGAAGAGACTGGTGAGGAAACTAGACTCGAGGATCATGCCAATAGCGTGCATTCTCTATCTGTTTGCTTGTGAGTGTCTCGCAATCGTATCCTGGACAAAACTCAACGCGATAGTATAGATCTGGACAGGTCAAATCTGGGGAATGCGCGGTTACAGGGTCTGCCACAGGACACACTAGGGGGAGATCCGACCGGAACCCTATTCGACTGGGTGAACTCTGCGTTCTTCTTCTCTTATGTGAGCTCCTCGACGGGTGTATTGTCGAGATCTTTGCTCTGACCTATGCTCCACAGATCCTATGCCAAATCCCAGCAACAGTTGCCTCCAAGTTGTTCCCTCCTCGAATTTGGCTGGGTTGTGCGGCGATTGGATGGGGGCTCTCATCAACGTTGATGGTACTGCATATCCTCTCTTACCTAACCTTGAAAACTCACTGGATTGAATCCAGTCTACCGGGTTCAATTTCGCGGGTCTCCTCGTAGCCCGCATCTCTCTGGGTGTTTTTGAAGCTGGTTTTGGTCCAGGCAGTGCGTACGCTTATCTTCCTGAATCAATGATCTGTCACTGATATCCAATTAAGTCCCGTTATACATGTGTGCGTCTCAGCACCGAGTCATCTTAAGCCAAGGCGTTGACAGAATTTAGACAGCCCTGTGGTATACGAAAACTGAAATGGGCCTTCGTATGGCTTATTGGTTTGGATTTGCTGCCGTTGCTGGGTATGTATCGAATTTCTGCTATATCTCACAACTCGCACGTTGGCATACTCCAATCTAAACTCTAAAAGCTGATCTTGGCTGATGTAGCGCATTCGGCGGTCTAATCGCCTTCGGTGTACAGAACGCACATATAGCAATGTCCAACTGGCGTTTGCTTTTCATCGTGGAAGGGATACCAACGGTCATCCTGGGTGTTCTCACACTTTGGCTACTCCCCGACAGGCCAGAAGAAACTGCATTCCTCAATGATCAGGAGCGGAAACTCCAGATTGAGAGAATGAATCGAGGGCTAAAAGCGGATGTTGGTAGGACAGTCAACAAGAGTAAGCTACCTTGCTGTGGGGGAGTTGACTTCTGGACTGAGCGCTTTTGTTTCAGAACATATTACCGCCGCTTTCAAGGATTGGAGGGTACGCTCAACGTATTTTGCTATATCATAGGTCTGAGTTAAGCATATATCCAGCTTTATGGCGCAGGAGTGCTTTATTTTGGCGCTAACTGTGCATTGGCATCTATATCTGCTTTTCTTCCGACGATAATCAAGACTTTTGGATTTAGTGAGCCTTTTTTAATTTTGAGGCGGATCATAGATTCAACCTACACACATTTACCTTAAAGCAAATGCCCGTGCTCAGTTGCTTACTGTTCCCCCGTATGCTGTCTGCGCGGTTGTGTTGTGCCTCACATCCTACTGTAGCGACAGGCTGCAAAGTCGAGGTGTCTGCGTGGCATTGTCGGCCGCACTCGGCGGCCTCGGATACCTCCTGTTACTCACGGTGCATGACAACAACCATGTGCGCTACTTTGCAACGTTCTGTATCACCAGTGGAACATACACTGTGATCGGAGTCGTCATTGCCTGGTGTGAGTGATTATTGCTGTTCGAGTTGATGATCATCTCATGCTGAATGCGTGCTGCAGTTTCGCATAATCTCGGATCGGAAACGAAGAGAGCGACTGGAATTCCACTTTACATGGCTATAGGCCAATGCGGCAGCGTTTTGGGATCGCACCTATTCCCTGCCACAGAAGGTCCAAGATACATGTGCGCCCCTTCTTGATTGTCGATCCTTGTCCTCCACTGGCACTGACCGCAATGTACAGCAAAGGTTTCGCTGTGTCATGCGCGCTTGAATTTCTAGGTACAATTGTTGCTCTGATCCTTACGGTACGCTTTCTGCAAAGCGACATCCGAAGTCCAGGGCTTACTTCGTACCTTAGCTTTCCTACCGGATAGACAATAGACAACGTGATCGTAAATACGGCAAGGTTGTCGACAGTGAGGCAACTGTTGAGACGCGGGAGCTCGCGGATAAAGTGAGATCTTCCTCCTCTACTCTTCGCCTGGCAGAACAAGCATGTCTGATAACCACGTTGTATAGGCCCCAATGTTCCGCTATGTCCCGTAGCACTAGCGACGAACCGACGATGACTTAATGATGCTCGGTCCCGAGAACAGTGCTCTGGCTCCGACTCTTGTAATTCTTGTACCCCGATTCTTTTGTATCTTGTACACGATATTGTCTTGACACTGCTGCTTGGTCTGTGTGTGTGAGGGGGCTATCATCACTTTGGCCGCCTGAGCTTGAAGCTTCTAGTGCCCGTATTCTTACGTTTGAATTTACTTCCGCGTCTGTTACACGAGGCGACGGCGTGTCCAGATTTGATTCCTCTTTCACCGTTGTAAATGCTATTGAGGGAGATTACCTAAGCAGCGTGGTACTTGTGCAGGCTTGCACCCATCATTCTTTTTTGCTTGTATCACCGGGCTTGTGCACGGCCAACCACCGTTTTATACGGTTGCTTTCCTCCCTTCATATACCTCCTTCATCCTCGGCAAGAAATTTCAACGAAACACGTCGACTTGGCTCAACTTTTGCACGATAATCACGATGGCGACCGACTACTCTCAACGAGTGATGCTAAACTCCGGTGCTCGACAACCTGAACCTCATCCGTACCTCCACGAACCCCTCCTATACATCTCTGGGCTACCACCAAGTGTAAGTGACCAGGACCTTGCCCTTGCATTCCAGCAATGCGCGCCATTCAGACCCAACGTTGCGCGTGATGGGTCAGGCCTGCCCATCTCGGGAACAATAGAATTCAAGTATCTTGAGAAAGGTATGCTCATCGCTGTGTATAATGCCCCCCAGCGCACATGCTAACTGTCGTGTGCAGCTGAGAAAGCGCTTGCTACGCTTCAGTCGCGTCCGATACCCAACCATCTGCCAGCAGCTCAACTTGTGTTGTCGCCATATCCATCCACCACGCCTCCTACCCCATTGCCACCTCCATCGGCCTCGCCTCGCCTTGTGAAGCACCTACCATCTGGGTTCGCAGACTCACAACTCTATGACCTCTTCCGACCGTTCGGAGCTCTAGCGTCGGTGCGCACTCAGGCCGGCTTCGGCAATGATACTGGTGTCGTCGAATTTTGGAGAGAGGAAGACGCACGTGATGCCGAGCAGGCGTTACATTGTGCGGATGTTGAGGGTCAGAATATCGCAGTACAAATATACCAGCCTAGGAAAGCGGGTGCGGCCATTTCAGAGTTTAGCCCAAATGCGCCGGCCTTTGTACCTACTGGTGCAATGGTCGCGTATCCTACTCAGGTAAGCTGATGTACATCACTAGTATGAATCTTGTTGTAATTGTACATGATCAGTATTCTCCTCCTCGTACGGCACCGTACCCCCCACGGAGCCCTCTCAGCTTCTTGCATGGGCCTGGTCAGCAGGTTCAATATGCTCCCATGAGTGGCCCGGGGTCAACTAGCCACAGTGGTCTCATTGATCCTTGCAATCTGTTTATTAAAGTATGTGCAAACCATTACTTCTTTACCAAATATTAACATATTGTGTAGAACTTGGATACGTCAATTGATTCTAATAGCCTGTTCTCCCATTTCCGTCAGGTAGGCGAATTATACAAATTTGCAGAACTCATATGCTGATACCTCTGCAGTTCGGGCAAATCGTCAGGTAAGGCATTGCTATTATGGCCGGTCCATTAGCTGATGTGCTGCAGTGCGCGAGTAATGCGAAATGAAGGTGGTGACAGTCGGGGGTTCGGTTTTGTGTCCTACCAAATGCCTGATCAAGGTATGTATCTGCTTCTATTGCAAGCTTACGCACAACTCAATATAGCTATTCCACAGCCGCTGCCGCAATGCATTCTATGAACGGCGTTGTGCTCGGGGCGAAGCAGTTAGTTGTTCGTCTGCATGAACCAAAGCAACTGCGTCAAGAGAAATTGGCTGCACGGTTCGGCGGTAACAATGGTCACCCTAGAAGCAACAGTGGAGCAACAAGTCCTGCAGCCAGCGACGCAGGTGAGAGCTATGCCGGCTGGCCTAGTCCCAACATTCGGTCTGCCCCACTAGGATCTCCGGTCATGGGCAACAGTGATCGTCCGGACAGAGCCCGGCGGAGCTCTGGAAGTTATTACCATGTGAGTATAGCTAGTATATGCTGTATCCACCTGACTTATATCTGCTTCTATCAAGGCGGCTTTGACAGGAACTCTCAACCTGCCTATGCGATATGATGACTTGTCGGCGCTGTCACCTGTCGTACGCAAGGAGGTTATATCGGGAGAGTTGAGCAGACGTATCAAAGCTATGGATATCGTACCGACCGAGGATCTCGACAACATCGTCGAAACGATTGCGTCGCTCTCACTCACAGATGTTGTCGGGGGCATTCAGGATCCGCGGAAATTGGCTGAGCAGATTGAAAATGCCACGAATGCGTTAACTATCTCCAAGACTTCGACTCCGTCAAAGTCATCTCCTTCGCCTATCTCGCAAGACTCACGGCATATTGACGCGCTGAATGCTCCCGCTTCCGCACCCGATCACCCGTCAACGCCTATCTCAATGCCCGCGTCGTTATCCACGCCTCCTCGTACCGAATCACCCTCTGGTTCTGTACCACCTCCAACTGAGAAGGAACGTATGACGAGCGCGATTGCCAAGCTCGAATCCAGTCGAGTAGGAGAACTCACGGAACTTCTAATGAGTCTTCCCAAGCGCGACAGGGCAATGTGCTTATTCAACGCTGAAATTCTAAGGGCGAAGATAGTAGATGCGAAGCTAGTCCTTGAGGCAGACCAGGATGACGGAGAAGATGAGGCGCGGACTGCTAAGGTGCCTGACACGCCCGCCACTCCCCAAGCCCGAAAAATCTCATCCTCCTTTGACGCATCACCCAAGACTCCTGACTTGTCCTCTCGCGGCCCGTCCGCAACGGCCTCACCGGCGCCCGTTACGCCAAGTGCCACGTCGACTTCCTACACAGCTGCAGCGCTCGCAAACCTACCTGCATCCGAGGTTGTTAGGATTGCAAACTCTGCGAATGCCTCTTTACCTTTCTCGAAAGCGGATCCTTTGGTCGTGAAAGCGACTGATGAGTTCGTCGATAGCTTATTGGACAAGCCGATTCAGACACAAAAGCAGTCTCTTGGAGATAAGCTGTAAGTGCGTCTATTTGATTACATAGGCTCTCATTGAAGGTTTATGTTACTAGCTGGCGTGTCATCAAAGCTTTCGGTATTAAAGGAGCTGTATGTCATGCTTTTATGATCTTCTACGCAGTCCTTACTAACTTAAAACCCTAACAGCCTAAAATCACGATCGCTCTTCTAGATCAGGAAGACCTCCGTTCCCTTGCGCATCTCATGAACAGTTATCCTTCGGTACTGAAAGAAAAGGCACTTCTTGTTCAGCTTCCTGCCACGAAGTGATTATCTCTTGCTAGTATTTTGTCTCAATTTTGGTCGTCCCTTGTTGTGTTGTTCCCTCTGTCCCCCATTTACTTTTCCAAATAGTAGTTCTACCGAGCATTCTAAAGGAATGCACATAGCGGTCCAGTCTATCAACACATTCTCTTCCTGTCTGGTGCTTCACATTTTTCTCCTTTCCATCACAATCCATTCTCGAAGCACCCTTGGTCCCATTCAGATCCACATATCGTACATCACAGCGGAAGGAATATCTGCTTGCCCACTACTTAGTCTATTTCTGTCCCATCGTTTTACTTACGCTTTGCACGTTGTCACGACCCTTTACGACTTGTTGTGTTCCCGCCCGTACTACAATTGCTCCTTTCTCGCGCTTCTGCGGAAGAGATTGAAACGGAGCAGACTATTTTCCTAGGATCGTTATAGTTCTACCTTTTTGCACCAATACATTTCGCGAATACTTTGTTCTGTGTTTTCCTAGGACCCCCGAAAATCCCCATATATGCTACCCCATTTTCCGTACAAATTCTGGAAATTTTTGGCAAAATGTTAGGTCCATTTCTGTACAAAAAGGCCCCAAAGTGGGTTTATGGCTTCTCCAGTGTTCCGTACAATTGTGGGACATCTAGCAAAATGTTTAGTCCGCTGTCCGTACACAAAGCCGAGATAGGTCAGTGGTATCTTTGCGCTACATTTCGTAGTGCGGTCGAGTGTTCGATTCGCATGGTTTCCAGTTTTTTGGTGTTACAGTCTCTTTGCAACTGACTCACAACGGCTTGCCGCTTCTTATTTCATCTGAGTGGTGAAATTTTGTTCAAACAACTCAAATACGCAATTGTGGAACTCAAGAATGTGATGGTGCTGTCATGCAGACAAGGAAAAATGCAGTTCAGATGGAGGATTAGATTACTGGCCAGTTACCTACAAGTAATGTGTGCCTTTGGACTACATGTGTGCCTT
>MLYV02001349.1:0-116893 GCA_001913855.2 Hermanssonia centrifuga
CCCCCCCCCCTCCCCCCCACTCAATCGCATCCCACTACGCCCGGGCCGCATTGACTGATCTCCCCCGTTCCTCTTCGCAGACGGCGCAGGGCTCTTCTGCGGCATCCTCACGCACCTCATCGCCCGGGGCCCATCGTGCCCCAAAGTCCTCGCCGCCACGCACTTCCACGAAGTGTTCAGAGACGGCATCTTGCCCCCGCAAGACCTGCCCGTCACGTTCGTGCACATGCAGGTGATGCTCACCCAGACCTCGAGCACGACGGGAACCGTCACCGTGCTCGGCGGCGGCGGCGGAACAGGAGAGCCCCTGCCAGCAGTCCATCCGAGGCGCGACACGCGGGATCGTCGCCATGTTCTCGACGCCGACGATGGCGCGGAGGATAGTACGGGAGGGGAGAGAAGGGTTCTGCCACCAGGAGAACGGATCACGTATTTGTACAGGTAAGAGAGCTTTGGGCTCGACCTTTGTCCACGTTTGGGGAACGAAGGTTCATGATTCGACGGGTCCCCTTTTTGAAAAGCAAGAACTCAATTTTTTTTTGGGTCTTGACTAGGGTGGGCAAGGGACTAGGGATGCATTCGCATGCGGCCTTGTGTGCCGAGATATTTGGTATCCCTCGTCGGGTCGCCCAGAGGGCCCAATACGTCAGGTCCGTCTTTGACCCCTTTCTACCTCAGAACACCCGCGTTCGTTCGTTCGTTCGTTCCGCCCTTCCCCATCACTGACCACGCGCATGCCCATCTTGGGTGGAAAACAGTCACCTGCTGTCCACGCGTGAACTAGGCGTCCTCCTCGACGAAGAAATGACCGAGGACGAACGTCTGGATCTCGAGGACGCAGAGGAAGTGTGTCGGCGGTTCCTTGCATGGGACTTGGATGCTGCGAGAGGAGGGGCAGAGGGAGACGTTAAGCGGGTGTTGGCTGAGGTGGTGGGTAGAGACGCTAGCATGGACTAGTAGTTGTTGGAAACGCTAGTGCCAAATCCCTCACATGCACAGTTTGTGTGGACGCAAACCCAAGTGTATATATATAGCTATAGAGTAAGCGATTAAGTGGGGGCGAATACTACACTAAAATCAAGAATCTATCTGGGACACACAACAGTCCGAGGTCGCGTGGACTCCCCTCCCCTCCCAAGTAGCCACCTCTAATCTACCTACCACTTACTTCGCCTCCTTGTGGATCTCGAGACCAGGCGGAGCTCCCAAAGCTAAAAATCATGGGGACATCGTTGAGAAACTTTTTAGGAGAGAGAGCGCGCGCGCACACACACACACCTGTTTTGATCCATCCGTACATCAAGAACTGACCCGAAACCAAGCCCGCGGTCATGATCATCCTGGGGCCAAGCCCTGCGAACAAGCCTTTGAATCCCGCCTCCTGTGCAAGGACCTTGAGACGGTGTGGCATCGACCCGGTCGGGCCATGTCCTTTGTTAATTTGGGAGAGCAGGGTGTCTGCGGGCTAGTAGAGGAAGAAGAAAAAACAGCCTAGTCAGTATTTGATTCATATTTCAATGTCTGTCTGCTTTTAGATTTAATTATGCCAAACAAAAAAAAAAGGATGCTGTGATGATAGACGGGGCTTGTATGTGAGGCAGTTGAGGACGTACTTGGCTGAGAATAGCGGCGGCGAAACCGGCGATGACACCGCTCCCGAGGCTGATAGAAAACTGGGCAGAAGGACTCAAGTTGGCGCGTTTCTCTTCCGACATGGAGCGGAACGCCAATTCGTGGCAGAACTCGTTCACCGTGAACTGTCCGATCGCATAGGGGATCTGTCTGATCCGTTTTAGTTAGAGCAAAGGGAGGGGGGTGGAGAAATTGGGGGACGACGTACTTGCACAGGATGGGGAGGAACCCCGAGTAGAGCCCGCGCATGCCTTCTTCGCGTGCGAGGCGCGTGAAGCCGGTGACGAGCCCCGAGGCATAGTTGCGCTCGGAGACGAGGCGGATGCGGGTGGCTTCTAGTGGTGTGAGGAGGATATCTGCAAAGAACCTGTTTTACGCCAAAAGTAAGCCCCAGTATATTCTTTCTCCAGCTCTCGACGTACTCTGCAACACTGGAGGCGCCGAGGTATATGGCAGTGCGGTATTTCACGGCTGATTCTTGGTCGCCTGCGATCTGAGTGAACTGCTTTTTCCAGAACTCGTATCCTGCAAACTTTGCTCCGCCCTGTGTTGACAACGTGAGTGATATCCCTTTGTATACTATGAATGCCAATGTTCAAGTACCTGTACAAGGTATCCGACTGCAGTTGGGCCAAAGCCTGTGAGGAGGCCGGCAGAGCCCTCGTTGGCGATGACATGACGGGCGCCGGACAGTAGATTGAATTTCTTGTAGGCGGGGTCTATCTGGATGCGCGTCTTTACGACATCAATGGCTGTTACATGCACAATGTCCAACTATCAGCGCCCTTTCCCCAGGAATGCTATTGGCCAAGACCTACGCGTCATGGCGCCATGAGTCACTCTTTGAGAGGAGGATTCAGAACGGGGCTGAGCGCGTAGATAAGGACACGTACGTGCAGCATAGTGCTCCTGCGAGGAGTAAGCCACTGGTGAAAGTACTCGGCAACGCTGCTTACCTGCGAGGAAGAACGACGAGTAGTCCTGGGCTGTGAATTGGGGAACCACGTACGGCTTGAGTGTGTTGTCGGTCATTATGTTGTGAGGGTCGTGAGGGGTCTGGGTGGGGCGAGATGCTGCATGTTTGGGAGACTATAAAGTGTTGGATGGAGCCTGAGTGTTCCGAAATAAATGAGATCTTTGTCGTGTGCGCCCATAAATATAGGCCAAACGATGACTGACATCTCATCGTAAGCACGACGTCATCACGCCCAGAGCATTAAATAATATTGACTATCGCTACAAAATTCGTTCTGCGGGGGTATCAGAGTAATGTCTACAAGACGAACGCACGGAGAGTTCTCCGGCGCACACGCGGTCGGCTAGAGCGTTCTTGCTCGTCCGCCGTCGTTGCGACTTCCTCGCTCTCTTCCCATCCATCCCACCACCACTGCCCGTCCTCTTCCTCCTCCTCGCTCTTATCTCCCAAGTGGCTCGCAGGGTACCGAAAGATCGTCTTCGTGCCCGTACTCACAAACCCCACCGTCTTCCGCAATTTTGGCGGAAAGTCCCCCGACGCCCTCGGCGTCACGGGAAAGTCGGGTTCCACTGCACCGCCGTGCCACGATTCATCCCGCAGTCGCCCGCGCTCGCCGTATACTTTGGGTCCGACGTATCGGCTTTCCATGCATCTTTCGCTGTGGACGTGGGTGATGGACGACTTTCCCCTTGGACATGTGATCTAAGCAACGAAGAAAGATGGACGTCAAAAGACTGGCGTGAGCCACTTGAAATCATTGACCACGAACCACTTCATTGAACCGCATATTTAATCTCGCTATCCTCTGCAAAGGATCCTCCGTATTCCATGCCGGCAGCAACCCAACCTCGTCTTTCCCAACAACACGGACTCGAACAATGAACTCGGTCACCTCCTCGACAATCACGATCTTGTCCCCCGCCTCCACATGCACCGGATCCTTCCTCAACGCCGCCGCAAGGTACACCAGGTTCTCAGTCGGATATTTCTCCCGCACATATTGGACGCCCTCCAGACTCTCCTTTGCCGCAGTTGCCCAGTCATCGGCAGTCATGGGCTGTGGTGGCGGGGTGGTATTGAAGTCGATGGTAGGGTATCCGTCGTGGTCGATAAGCTCGTCATCAAGCTCATCACTTGATGCTGACGGCGACGGTGACGGTTCGGGTAGGAGAACTTCCCCCGACTGAGATGGTACGGACTCAGGCTCGTCGTCGTCGCTGGCGACGTCCCGTTCAGGCGACCGTTGTTCAGCCTTGGACGACCAGAAATGAGATCTGGCACGGTCTGCAAGTTCGAATTTGAATATCATCTTGAAGTTTGTGCGCATCCAAGAGTGCAGTAGTTCAAGAGGCAGCTTTCTCGGTGCCGTGGGGGGTGGAAAAGATATGATGGATGCTGCACCCGGTATATGCGCTGGTAATATCTAACTAAACGCGAGGGGATGAGTAAGTTGGGTGGGAAATGGAATTGCACAGTTCCGATGTGGGTTCGTGTATTTATATATATGTGTGTAACTGTTGGCTGCTGGTAAGGCACTGGCAGCGGCCCAAAGACAGCCAAGGGCCTCAATTTTCTGTTCCCTTTGCGCAGAGACAAGTACTATCGTGGGCGGGGGGCGGTGAGGCAGTGCAGGGTCTGCATGCCACATGGCCACTGCTTTAGTATTACAGCACAGGTCACAGAACCTTCTTGGAACGAATCCTAAATGAGCGGTAAAGGCCACCTGTCCTGTCCTACTCATCACTCATTATGCATTACAGTAGTATCTAGCCGCGGGTATGCATCAAATGACCCAGTATGTGGTAATCCTTCCCAAAGTCGGGGCGATGCTGGAATGCTGACTTTCTTTCAGTCCAGCTGTGCCATATGATAAACTTCCAAATCCGAATATTCCTTCAGGGCCCGGGGTTTCGCTACTATACTGCGGCTCGCCGGAGGCGCGAAGACTTGAAATTAAAAAAAAGGTGCATGATGCACTTATGTAGGAATCCAGGGACGATGATCATGATGATGCGCAATTGGGCCCTTTTCTTGTACTGGTACGCGCACTGCAACCACCCACAATCGAGGAAGAGTTTCCCAGGGGCTGTACAATGTAGTACTCACGACTGTGTGGGCGGTGGTGGGGTCTTTGAAAAGGCGCAACAAAGCAAGGGGGTCACTGGTTCCCTCTAGATCCTTCCAAAGGCAAGTTTTGTGGTGCCGTTTCAATTCGTTCTTTCAACTTGAAGGTCAGACTCATTCGTATTATTCACAATGAACAGTGCACCACCAGAGGAGCGCTCTCTCTCCGTGGTCGTCTTTCATATCCCCCCCCCCCAGCATTGGCACACTTTGTCGAGATGAAATCCGTCCGGTCTGGCAGTGCCACTAGTACTTCTTCCAAAGACAACGAGTCTGCAATGTCCGTCGACGACGATCGCGGTACGACACCCGGTGCGACTACTGCTACTACTACCAGTAGTGACGACAAGACGACCGTGTACGAGTTGCCTCTCGAAGACATACTCAGCTTTTATCGTGCGCAAAAGGACCTGCAACGACGAGAACGAGAGATGCAAGAAGCCCACGAAGCAGCCATCGCAGAACTGGAGGTTCGCCCGTTTGGTTTTCTCCTCCCTGGAACTTGCCACTCACCCGCAATTTATTTTTATTTTTATTTTTGATGGGACAAAGAACAAAACACATCTCGTACAGGGACAATTGGCGAGACAGGGTAGGCTGCTGGATGCGGTGAACCGCTTGAGACGTCCTCACGTGCACGTGCACGATATCGCCCTCCGACTGTTCTTTGAGCACATCTTCCCGCCTCCTCAATTACTGGACCCGTTACTCGGTGCGGGTCCGGACTCGCCCTGGAGTCGCGCCGTCCGCACCAAGAAGGCGCTCACACTGGTGTGCAAGACCTGGAGGTCGGTGGCACTCCCGCTGTTATACGAGCACGTCGTCTTGCGACGTACGGGCCAGATCTACGCGCTTGAGAGGACGATGCGCGCCGCGCCGGCGGTCTTTGGGCCTATGGTGAGGAGCATCCAGTTTGATACTTACGTTTACCAGAACCATGGGACGATCTCGCAAGAGAGTCTCGTGTACATCCTCGAACAGTGTGAGAACCTCAGGTCTTTGACGATCTCGGCTGCTTTTCTTCCGATGGTCGATTATATCTGGAGCGAGTACCAGGAGGAGGAGGAGTGGGAGGAAGAAGAGGAAGCGGAGCGGGCCTACCAGCGGATGATATCGGGTTCAGATAATACGACGCCGTCTTCTTCTTCTTCTTCTTCTTTGGAGGCCAAGGAACCTCAGAGGAATGCGCTCAAAGATGCGATTCACGCTAAAGGACCCCAACTCACAGAGCTCAAATACTATCGCATGTTCCGTCTCGAGGACACATACATCTACTCGCCCAACTCGCTCATCCGGGCCTCCGCTCACAACCTAGTCTCCCTGACCATGTTCATCCCGCCTTCCACCGACCCAACGGTGACGATGGACCATCTCTCGCTGGACGCCCTGGAATCCCTGTACCTCGTGCCCGCGGACGACCGCGACGACTGTGTGAGCGACCTGAGGACGTACTGCACCTGGAGACTGCCCCGTCTCCAAACCGTCCATTTCCACCCCTCCATCCACCCCGCCCGGATCCCCCACCGCCTCTGCGATTTCCTGCAAATCCACCAATCGGGCCTCAAGACCGTCGACTTTGGCAGTTGGTCTGCGGGGCATCGGGACGACGCGGCTGGGATCGCAGGCACCGCTGCTCATACTACGCTTTCTGCCGCCGCTGTTGGGGACATCCGGGCGGTGTTGTCTTCACTCCGGGATATCCTCCAGTCGTGCGGGAAGCTCACGCGGATGGTCGTGCCGGTCGCGATCGGCCCCATACATGTGCTCGACTCGCCTCTTGCGGAAGTCGAGGTCGAATCAGTCGACGTGTGGACAAGTGTCTCGGAAACGCGCATGCCGGATATGATCAAGAACCGTGAGGCGGCGGCGACGACGACGACGCCTGGTGAGGGTACAACAACTGCTACTGCTACTGCTACTATGGGTGCGACGCCTCGTTGGACGAACATCCGGCTGTTTGACCAGGGCTTATGCCACTTGATGAACGTCCCGTATCTGTCGCCTCCCGAATTGACCACACTGGCGGCGGGCGAGACCTTGTTTGATGCATTCGGCATGCGCGTCGTGCAGAAGGGCAGGGTCGTCTTCCGGACGGACGTTCCGTGGGACGGGCTGGCGGACCAGGCTGCTGGCGCGAACATTTACGGCATCGTCGGGAGTCGTCCCAGAGCCGTACTGCCAAAGGAACTTTCTGCTGCCTGGGAGGAGGATTCCTCGGATTCGAGTTATGTGTTCCAGTCTGATTCAGAGGAGACTCGGTCGTCGTCGTCGTCCCCTTCCTCGTCTGAGAATAGCGGCAGCGAGGAAGACGGTGGTGGTAGTGACTATGACTCGCAGAAGTCGGATGGTTCTGTCACTTTGGAAGAAGCGTTGGCCATCTTCGACCTCACTAAGGAGCAATGAGCTCTCGTAACAGTGTGATTCGGAGCCTGCATCAGATCACTACTGACCCATCTCGTACTTTCCAATCTTCCCTACTATGTACAACCATTGTAAAAACGAAATTATGTGTCATTTATTTTTATTGATCAAAAAACACGCGTGACCGACCATCTAACGTTGTGGTTTATGCGCAGGCGATGATACTGCACCCACTACCACCCTTTTCGGGCTAGTCCTACAATCGTGCAGGTACTTTCCGTTCGCGCAGCACGATGCGTACTCTTGCGTACTGCGCCGACCAGTGGGGGGCATTGCAAGACACAGCATCACAGCGATCGTCAAACGGTACTATTTTCGATAGCGGCCCTGTGCCACCCGAGGGCCTCTCCCCACGACCTCCACATGCGATCCAAGATACGTAGCTTCGCCTCCCTGCCAAGCGCAGGATCCTCGAGATAGGTCACGTCTTCCAAGAACCCGTCGTGCAGACGGGAGTTCGACGGAAGATAGCGCTCGGCGTACCGGCGAAGATGCGTAGTGGACAGAAGAAGGAGACCTGTGGTCTTCGGCTCGATGTCCTTGCTGCTTTCCTCTGCGATCAGGAGGCGTTCGATTCTCCTGTACCAAGCGTGAGAACGAATTCCAGCTTTTTTAAAAAATAAAAAAAAGTGCATTACCTCATAGACAGCCATCCGCCTGCCCTTTTTCTGCTGCCGCCGTATCTTCCTTTGCCTCTGCTTCCACTCCAGACTGTGCGGAGATAGCCAGCGGCAACATAGACGATCGCCAGTGCGGGTGCTACCCCAACGAACGCGAACGTAAGTTCCTGGGATTTGAGCAGTCGGTCGATTCCCGAGAGAGCTTGGTCAATGTCGACCTGTACGCATATATGCACTGTCAGCCGGCAGAATATCATTGAGCAAAAGCGGGCCGATTGTACCTTTGCTTTCTGGACTTGCACTAGCAAAGTCCTTAGTAGCGTTCCACCTACAGCCGATTTTAAGGGACTCCTAATATCATCCTCATAAATTTGCATGACAGCGGTCAGATCTCCCATCCGTATTTGTTGTGAAAGCGCTGCCATCTGCTCTGGGGTGTAATGCAACTTCTCTTGGGCAAGGGACAAGGTCATGCGTTCGAGTGACTATGAAGTATTCTCAGTCCACCGTTGAAGGAAATAGACGGAGAGAGAAGGCTTACCTCTAAGTCAGCTTTAACGCTTTCTTTTGTTACGATGACTCCTACATCACTACCTGCTCGCACAGTCCTTACTACATCCTTCAATGGACCTAGCAGCCAATCTTGCCAGAACATCTTCATGGTTTCCACGGCATCTCTGGCTGTCTGGGCCAAGGAGGCTCTCGACTCGTAAGCAATTCGAGACGCATACAGCGCAAGTGGAGGCAGTAAAACCAGCTTTGGCCAGAGACGTGTGAGTCGAGAAGGACGAGACAAGCCGTGCTCGTGGATGACAAGGTTGTGCTGCGCTACGTGATTTGGTAAAGTCTGGTTGGCGAGAGTAAAGAAATATAGCATGGCTTCCTCCGGGGGGGCAGAACCAGTATATTCCTCGAACTCTAGTTGCGTTCGAAGATGTACGGAAAATGCATCAAGAGACGATGCTTCGCTCGACTGCAGGGTACTAATCAATGTTTCTTTGATGCCCATAAGCCTACCAAGCACCGCTGCTCTATCATCCCTGATCTTCTGGAGTTGCATACGCTTATACCTGCATTCATTCCGGGTAAGCTCCACCGGAAGTACTATCGTTGTCCAAAGGCTATGCGCCAACTGCGAGGTTTTGTATGTCAACATTTCAAGTGTAGTCTGCACGTGAGGCAAGAGTGAACGGGACGATTTGCTAGACGGATGACGTAGAGCCAGGAGCGAAACAGGATACGGTTCATGCTGAAGGTGCGGGAATAACGCGACGGTGAGTTTATTTGCATGGAAGATGTTCCTTGTTGGGAAGAGCTGGCGAATGGAGGCCGGTGACAGCAGAGAAAAACGCAATGGTATATTCCGACTCCTGACGGTTTGCAGAATTGTACGAGACAAATTCGCGAGCCGCAAAGGCAGAGCTGCGAATTCTTAGATAAATACTATGCAGAATATAAATAAACGCGAGAATACCCACTTTGTAAGAGATAGTAAGACGTGTACCATCGCGACCGTTCAATATCGCCCCACCATTCCAGCTCAGTTTCAGCGTCACTGGCCTCGTTCAGAAATGTTTCTAAACATTGAACATAGAGCCCAACAACTAGTTTCTCCGTAATAGACCTTTGCAGAGCCTCCTGTTCTCCATCCAGTGCGGGAGAGAATGCTCTCCTCGAGTCAAGTTGTTGGATGACTTCGACGCAGTCTTTGGCAGCATCAATTGAAAGAGGTGGTTGGAGTTCCAGGAAGTACGACTTCAAGTCCTCTATGGACTGGAGGGATGGTCCAGGGGTGCTTGGTGGTGTCGTAGTACGCGGAGGCAAGATTCTCGAGGATAGATCGTGGTGTAAATGCGTTACGAAGGTCGACATCTTTCGACTCACAGCTGCTTACTCGCTACTCTGAGCAAGACAAACCCAAGAATATCGCCAGCGCCCTTTGCACAACTTCCGTGAAGTCTGCAAGCTGTCACAGGCGGTAAAGATCAAGGAGCAAAGTAGAGATTCATTTCGAGGAATTCAGAACAGTCGGCCGGAGTCGCTCAAACCGAAGACAGGGACGTCATTCAACCTCGCTTAGCTGCATAAACAGATATGGCAACTTAAACTGGATTGGAAACTCTGGGAAACATTGTAAACATCTCGTTCAAAGTCACAGTTCTCGGCTTCAGACGTTCTGATTACAACTCTCCATTTATTTTCAGCAGTCGAAGATAGCTGGATCTCTAAAAGACCAGATCCACCGTCTTGTGGCACTGGAGAACGTGAGAGACATTACCTACTGCCAGGGAAGTATATCAACGGCGTAGACATTCGTTGTGATACTCGCCCCATTAGCTATGAGCCCTTGCAGGCGTATGCGTACCAGCGTAAGTCCTAAGGAGAGCTATTATTGGTAGTTCGATTTGGGACATACCTGTGTTGACGGGGACCATTGTCGGGGGCGATATATTCTACTGATCGGTGGTGGAATTCCGTAGTGAATGTACCGCCAGCTGGAACTTTGACGACAGCTAAGGAGACGGGCTGAATATGGGACCTAGTGTTGCAGATTATGTCGTTGATTGTTTAATGACCGGAGAGTAGATTATAGGTTGGTGTGGATTGGAGGGTCAAAGGTATTATATGTGCGACATCGGAAGCTGGAACTCTGACGGCCACGTCGTGTCCCTGCTCAGTTCCATTCACTTTGAGAGCCTATGATGACCGGGAAAAGTCAGTGCAGAGAGCAAGAAGGCTGATATGGGGAATACGAAACACACGGAGAAGACTGTATTAGTTGAGACGGAGCCAGCGAGCGCAACGAGCGACTCTGTGAAGGACACAAACACGGTCTTCATTTGATGGTCTGTTCGCCTAGATAGCACTCGGTATGCAGCGGCTGAATTGATGACCATACTTAAATAACTATCATTCAGGAGGGTATGAAGGTATATGATACATTCTTGTTACACTCTGTGGAGGGAATCAGCGGAAGTACAGAATAGAGACAGATACCCACTGACATGATTCCATTATATTCAGAGATTCAAGAAACTTCTCCAGCCGTCCAACGGTCTCCCCAAATCACTCGTTTGTGATATGTCTTCCTTGACTCTCTAAATTCTCTGACGAAATCATCCACATCTTTGCCATTGGACGCAGTAACATTGGCTGCTCCATGGACAAAACTAGACGCGAGTGCTTCCGATAGCTCATCTTGAGCCGTCGTAGCATGCTTGAGACGCATTAGGAGAAATTGAGGAGTATACCTCTGATGCGGAGTTAGCACACTAGTTTTTAGCAAAGGACATAACTAACCTGATATGCTTCTCTTTGCTCACGCTCTACCTCCTTCCATCGAGCTTCTAACTGTTTTGCCTCGTCGAATGCATCCTTAGTATCGCTCCTTAACTGATATAAAGGCTCCTGCAATAAAAGATTGTTCTCTAGAACACTAAGGATATTCTTCAGGGATATAAATATCCAGGGTACTCACTGGCTATGGACTCATTTGCCATCCCAAGCTCAGATTGACCTTGATACAAAGCTTTGACTCGATCCAGCGAGTGGAACATAGCCTGGAAATACGCAGGATCGGAGAGGAGGTCCTCCAAGTCCTCTCTCCTGATTGTCGACCGTTAGGAAATTCCGGACAGTGGGATCAAGGATGCGTCCGTACGATAAATGCGCAAGTTCAGGAAAGTCTCTGAGTAGATGAGTTGCCATGATCGTGGTAGAGATTCAAGAGAAGTGAATGAAATCACCGCTTGCGGACTTGAGCAGTTGCGAGCGGGATTCAAAGGCACCGCGACCATGGCTCACGTTCTACCCGGCGAGGTTGTTCCTGCTCAACATGTAAATCTTAAACTCGGACCTGGACTACTGCAAGCATCAACGTCAGACGAAAAGGATATCGTGATATCTACCCGAGCTGGAGAAGTACAGCATACCGCCAATAACAGACAGTGGTGGATAGAGAGTAATTCTCGTCGTGTGAGTTTTTTGTCTCTCGCACTTATTTCTGTATTGAAAAGGAAGTATTCTCTAGTATGTCCCTGCGCCACAAGAATCTGTGGTTGGAGTTATCATTGCACGCAGCGGCGAAGGATGGCGAGTAGACATCGGTTCTGCTCATATGGCCTCGCTCGACGGTCTTGCCTTTGAAGGTGCAACAAAACGAAATAAACCGAATCTGAAGGTATGTTTTTTGTTCGGACATGCTATGAATATCGCACATATTTTACCTTTAGGTCGGGTCACTACTCTTCGCAAGAGTTTCACTTGCTCACAAAGATATGGAGCCGGAACTTGAGTGCTATGATGCACAAACGCGCAAGTCCGAAGGGTTTGGAGAGCTAAAAGGAGGTTTTATGACTCGGTGTAGCCTAAAAATGTGCCGTCTGTGAGTAAAGCAATGTTGCTGCAATTTCTGACAATTCTGACGGATGTCGGAACGTAGTCTGCTGGACCCCAATCATTTCCTATTACCACTGCTAGGATCTCGATTTCCACTCGATGCCGCAACTGGCTTGAACGGAAGGTTATGGATCAGCACGAAAGAACCAAAACATATCATCGCGGCCGTTCGGTGTATAGAAGCTGTCGACCCTGACGGTGATGGTATGGACGAAATCGAGCTGAAAAGGTTTCTCGGAACCCTGGACATTTAGCCACCAATGTATAATGGACTACATAAAATACACATCGAGTAATTGTATCTTGCCTAGAATACATTTGACTGGTATACTGTAAGGAAAGCAAATAGATAGGAACGTGTCCGTTACAGGCGCATACTATGAGTCGTCGTCCCCCAATCGCGCTCTCTTTGTTGGTCTCCTCCCTGAGGCTGATGTCACACTCTCCTCATCGCTGAGAGCTGCACTCCGACGAGCTGCGTTTGCTCGTTTCTTCCTTTGATATTCCCTGTCACGATGCTTCTTCTGCTGGGCCGCCGTCATCTCCTGCGTCTTTGCAGCAGGAAGTACGACCGTTGTGAGGCCTGGAGTGGACATACGAGACTGATGGTCCTCGATGGTCGCAGTAGATTCGTCTCCTTCGCCTTGTAGTTCAAGAGCCTGGTCACAGTGTCAGTAGACCGTTCGAGCATATGTCCAGTGTGGCACAACAAACCTTCTGGTATGTCTTGCTACTGGTGGAGAATATCCTGTCGGCTTCAGTGACCTCATACTTCCTTCTACTTCCCGTCGCGTTCTTCAAGTAATTCTCGAAACCTTGGATGATGTTACCGCCACTGTGAGCAGCTGTCTCCGTCAGATATGTGCCTTCGATGTTGTAGACTTGGACCTCGATTGTTTGCTGCACGGATAGGTGTTATACTAAAGGTTTCGGGTCAGGATAATGGCGGACACACCAGTTGTTTATCCGCCGACCTCTTCTTGGCCAAAGCCTGCATCAGCTCCTTCTTTGCAGCATCGTATTTTAACTTGTCTTCCGGTGTAGGATTTGGGCCATCATTAGACATCCTATGGAATGGTCAGGCCAGACGTTCAATGAGGACTCGGACGTGCGTGGAGAATCGTCGAAAAGAAATTGCCAACGGTGGGAGTCGAACCTGAGAGTGCTGGCCCTGGCATCAGCCTAAACTATTCGGACTCCGCTACCTCAGGCTGTTTTCAGCGGCTGGCCGACAACAAATCCGACGATGCAGCCACAAGTCACTAGTCATTGGTGAAGCTTTCGAGTACCAGGAGTACTGGAAAGAACGCCCCACAACTACGCACTACATGTAAGCTACACTGTCAGATCTAATTATCAATGCGTACAGTATTATATATCGATCGTCTAGTCCGGCTACCAATATTGGTACACAATGTTCTTTGCCAATGTCCCAAGCAACGTCCAAGCAGATTAGTACTAGCATAGTCCAGTATATACCCCAACGTGTCCGTTTCGGTGTCTGTGTCCGTGTCTGCATCTATTTTCAGGCTCATGTCCGTTGGAAAAGAACTTCGACATCACAGGCACCCAGGATCTCCTTCTGCATTACGTCTGATATTCGCGATCTACGTTGTGGTGGTTGCATTATAGACAATGGCAGTCAATGCAAGACCGAATTTGCGGCCTACCGAGGGCTAGCGTGACATGTCAAAGTCAGTGCCGTTATACAAGAATCGTCAAGTAGGATACTTACGTCTCCGTTGCCCCATTCTTCCACCACTGCGAGCTGCATCGCAATATTGCTAGCAGACTCGCCTGCTGCAAAGCCACCCGGGGATTTGGAAAAGTCCGGCATAGTCAGCTCAGCCGGACACGGATTCAACGCGTAAGGCACGGCTAAAGCACATGTTCAGTCAAAACGAGGCCTTCAAGGTAACAAAGATCCTACAATGACGCACCAGGGTAGTTAGGGTAATCAAACCGTCCAAAGTAGTATCCCGTCGAGAACACATCTACAGCCGAAAGTGTCGTCGTAGTGGCAGCCGCATCGAGGAGGAATACGTGATAAGCGAACGTCGAGACACCGTAATCTGCACGAGGGCTGTACGTGAATGTGAAGTTGCTAGCGGGTTCAATTGCAGTCCCCGCTGTGGGTACAAGAATTGTTCCTTTAGTGTCGTCAGTGGCTCTAGGTGAACGCGCATAACCAGGCACGTATGAAGATGCTACAGAGAGTACGAGAGTCAAGAGGAAGGGAAGGCTTTTGAAAAGCATTTTTGTGATTCCACAGAGAGGGCGAGGTAGGATTTGAGCGAACTTCACTCGGATGCTACGAAGTTAGCAAGAGCTGGCCCCATTATATACATGCCATTAACGGTGCGGCCATACCTAGAGCGGGGTGCGGGGTGCGGAGGCCGTGTGGCAGATTGCTGGACGAAACAGACTCAGCGAGTCCTAAACCCGCTTCCGATATTCAGTGCGTCAGGCCGTTCGAAGTCCAACTGAGCGTAGATTAGTTCAAGAAGAGGCACCGGAAGCTTTGCAACAATGAAGAGCAAGGTCATTGACTCACCATGATTGGGCCTGCCTGACCTCTCTGTATCCTCGTATTGCCTGAACTGGTCGGAAGGCATCGATGTACAAGTCTGCAAGGTTACTTCCCGAAGCCCTCTCGTCATAAGGACGTGATGAACACGATGCATTCTTCGGATAGGAGCCAGCAAAAGAAAGCGGGAAGACCGCACTAACGGGCCGAACTTGCCTTCAGCAACCAGTGTCGGCCGTTGCTTCAGCCTAACTTTCTCCGGGCCCGCTTCGGCGCAGCGTTTGTAGCCTGCAAGTCATTGCGGGGGCCGCAGGCCCCCGACTCCAGGTCAGGCCTGAACGTACATAGAGCCTGAACTTGCGAAATTTCATCTCTGATAGCGTCAGTCTTCGCGGATTTCTTGCATCATCACATGGTGATGTGTCAATTATCATCTGGTTCTTATCGACAACGAGACGGATTCTTCTAAAAGAACAGTGAAGTAGTCCGCTAGGATTGCAGTAGAAAGAGAGACCAAATACAATATCACGCGAGCTATATGATGCTCGCACCAGTCTATGCAAAGTACATAAGATCATTCTTCTTCTTGCTTTGCACTAATTGACAAGTATTTTAGTATCGTGTTCTGATAGATGAACAAGACGATCGGAAATTACGCACCTTCTGCAATGCCGGAGAGGAAGTGCTCGTGGTTAAGTTTGGTCGCACCTTCCCTCAAAGCGATCATACCGGCCTCTACACAAACCGCCTTCAACTGAGCACCGTTGAACTCGTCCGTACTCCTGGCAAGCTCCTCGTAATTCACATCGGTAGAGACTGCCATCTTTCTCGAATGAATCTCGAGGATACGAGCGCGGGCAGTCTCATTGGGAAGTGGGAACTCGATCTTTCGGTCCAATCGTCCTGAACGGAGTAATGCAGGATCCAGAATGTCAATACGATTTGTCGCTGCGATGACCTAATCAAACTCGTCAAACCGTGGCTAAAACAAAAGAGCTCCAGGTGAGATACCTTAATGCGCTCGTCACTGCTGAACCCGTCAAGTTGGTTAAGAAGCTCCAACATTGTTCGCTGGACCTCACGATCACCGCTCTTCTCAGAGTCGAATCGCTTCGTACCGATAGCATCCAACTCGTCGATGAAGATGATGGCAGGTGCCTTCTCTTTCGCAAGTGCAAACGCGTCGCGCACAAGTTTGGCACCGTCTCCAATGTACATTTGCACCAATGAAGGGCCGGCGAGCTTAAGGTAACAAGCTTTTGTTTGCGCAGCACATGCTCTTGCCATTAGCGTCTTACCGGTTCCTGTCCGGAATATCAGACCCAGTAAAGGGATAGGCGATGATAAAGTCCCCACCTGGAGGTCCGTACATAAGACATCCCTTGGGTGGCTTGATCCCTAGTGTCTTGAATTTGTCCGCCTGTTCCATGGGTAATACGATCGCCTCTACCAGCTCTTCAATCTGCTTCTCTAATCCGCCAACGTCGGTGTATGTTTCTGTGGGTCGCTCGTCTACTTCCATGGCCTTAACTCGCGAGTCGAACTCGGAAGGAAGGGTATCCAACACGAGATATGAGTCTTTGTTGACTCCGATGAGGTCACCGGGTTTGAGTTGCTCAGCGGGAACAAGGCCGATGAGGGGGAGGAAAACTGTTTGTCGCGTTGAGGTTTTGATGACGGCGCATTCTCCTTTGCGTGTTGCATCTACATCCCGGTTTGCACCATCCTCCTCGCCTTCAGGGTCGAGATTCAAGATCTGAAGTTGTCAGGACTATTTGTACAGTGTGATAGAAGATGCATATACTCACTTCCACAACATTTGAGACAAGATATGGTAGCACTTTGTTTTGCTTGATCTTCTCTCCATTATCCCGAATCTTCTCCTTCATTACATTCTGCTCGTGTTGAAGCCGCAGAGTCTCGGAACGTATTATCTAGTTCGGATAAGCATAGCTGCCTTAGAGAAGGGAAAGCGAGCGTACTCGAAGGTCGTTGTCAATGAGTCTCGTCCTCGTCGTAATTTCGTCACTCGACAACCCCATGATATCTTCAGGGATATCATCCCAGGTCTCTTCCGGCGGCTGGTCTGGTGTGGTATCCATAGGTGCATCTGTGATAGAGCCTGTGGAGGAAGATGCCTGCTCTTCTGGCTTCTTGTCGTCACCGCCCGTATTGTTCTGCTCTGGTGGTGGATTCGGTGGCTGAGTAGAAGACATGGCTAAGTGTATCGGAGGCTGTCGAGATCGTCGTGTAAGGTGCACCTCGATGAACTCAGCGAGGACGCGTAAGTGCAGCAGACGCCCAATGTAACGCGTAAGCAAGGGCAAACAACGCAGGTGGCGGCAACTTCGTTCAATCCAGCTCGTCCATCTTCTCTCTTCGACAACGGCGGCGGGGGAAGACATATCGACATCGACCTCTATTCACTGTTATGTACTATCTTCTCCTCGTCTGTTTCACCATCTTTGAGAACACAGCCCGTTTCAAGCACATGGCGTATATCGCACTAAAGCGACCTCTTCTGCTCGGCGAGCTCCACCACTTGGACTGTGCTTTACTTTCGACTGGTGCTGTCACTCGCGTTGCGCTGATATCTCAGCAGGCCATGTCAAATGACTAGGCTGCTAGTCATTCAAACCTTCTCGTTAGGACATGCGAACTCTACACACTCATGTAATTCGCGTGAGTCGTTTCATGGACAGGGCACATGCGACTTCCTGTGAAGTCCAACTTACTTTCATACCTAGTATATTGGACACCAAACGTTCGTCATCGTTCATCTAAAATTAGTCGTACCGAGATTCATACATTATGATGTGTGAAATCAATGTAACCCTAAGCAGGACTCTTGTCAACGTCGGATGTATGCAACAGAATATATTTAGTTGCCGTGTCTCACTTGGAGAACCAAGTCCACATGATTCAAATGTGGCGTGTGCGAATGAGCAGGTTGCGCGACCTCTCGTTCGTGTGATTTATACGTTCATGAGCCAGACACCCACGTTGACTCACGCCATTCAACCTCGGTAGAACCTAACAGACCACCACGATGTGGTTCTCAGGAATTGGGATACCCATCTCCATCCTAGGCCTCGTCTCCCAGGTTCCTTTGCAGAACCAGAACCCCCCTGAACCAACTCCCGCCTCCATGGTATCCACCGTAGACTTCAGCTTCAAGGAAGGACCTGATGTGTTCTCTCCCAAAGATCTTGTCACACTCGCCAGACCTGGAACAGGAGTAGCGAACTCAGCAGGAGACTTGTTAATCGTGCCAGTGAGCAAGTACTCACTAGACGACAAGAAGTACGTAGCGCTGTTTGCAACGTTGACAGGCCGTGCTTAGACTCGGAACCATCTCGCAGGAACCACAAGTCAATCTTCATCGCCCCTATTGAGTCGACGGTTCAACCGCTTGAAATACCTCTGGCCAACGGCGGCGACGCATTCTGGCTGGATTACCGCACTGTCGCACATGCAGTCGACGAAGGTGAAGGCAAGGACAAAGTCAAAACTCTGTATGCGCTCTCCATCAAGTATGAGACAGAAAGTTCCACAACAACTCTGAGCACGCTGGACACCTCTGCGTTGATTGGCAAATTCCCGACGGCGAGCGTGGGGAACTTCAAGTTCAACTCGAAATCTGACTACTTGGTGTTTTCGGATAACGTCTTTCCGGACGGTGATATCAATGCTGTGAAGAAACACGATGAAGAGTGGGAAAACCGTGGGGACAATGCCTATGTATATGACGATACCTTCGAACGCCAGTGGGATACCTGGGTCGGACCGAAGAGGAGCTCGCTATTCACGGTCACCTTGGCCAAAGGTCCGGGTGGAAAGTGGATCTTGGGCAACGAATTCGTCAACCCACTGAATGGCACTGGCCATGTAAGCCCTTCCTCTATGCAAATGAAGTAATTAGCTTATTCATGATTGTACTAGCATACCCCGGTTGAACCTTTCGGCGGGACTGACGACTTCGATGTTTCCGCATCACACATCGCGTATACTACCAAGGATCCCAAGCTTCCACCCGCATGGCACACCAAGCAGGGTGTGAGTTACATATACCTTTCATACGCTGCCACTCCTTGACGCGCCACCGCTAGGTTTACATCGTCGACCTCGAAGGAAAGACGAAGCCCAAAGAGCTGACTTCCGGAAAGCAGGGTGCTACCCATGGACCAGTATTCAGTCAAAAAGGAGACAAGGTTGCCTGGGTCGAGCTTGACGAAGACGGCTACGAGTCTGACCGGTATGTGGATCTAAATTCTGGAATGTTTCGTGAGTTTTGATGTGTTTTGGATCTACAGAGGGAAGGTCGTGATATATGACTTGAACAAGGATGTCAGGTTCACGTTGACTCAGAAATGGGATCGTTCTGCGGCCGAGCTTGCTGTGAGTATTGCGAACATTGATTGATTAGTTCAAGCTAAGCTCCGATGCCGACCCTAGTTCTCTCCTGACGACAAAGTACTATATCTTACTGCAGGTGACATTGCAAGGATCAAGGTCTTCGCTTTACCTGTCCCACCTACTCCTAAGTCTTCTACCACACACCCTGATTTATCCGACGAATATTCTACTCCTCACGCCCTGACTTCAAATGGCGCTGCAGCTGCCATCCAACCACTTGCCAACGGCCGACTTCTCTTCACCAGCTCCTCCTTTACCTCGCCCAACGACGTCTTCGTCATCCGCGGACTCTCGGAGGATCTCGACTCAGTTGCTGTCAAAAAGACAAAGGTTGAGCAGTTGACAAAGTTTACAGCGGACGCGTTAAGCAGCAAAAGTCTCAGTCTGGGTGAGGATTTCTGGTTTGATGGGGCAGAAAAGAAGATTCAGGGATGGATTTTAAAGCCCCCTGGGTTCAAGGAAGGGGCCAAGAAGAAGTATCCTATTGTGCTTCTGATCCATGGCGGTCCTCAAGGTGCTTGGGAGGATCAATGGTCCACTAGGTGGAACCCAAACAGTAAGTCATTTTTTGACCTGTAAGTTCTCTTCAGTAATTCATCGAAATGCCTGTCGTGTAGTCTTTGCTCAGCAAGGCTACTTCACTGTCGCTATCAACCCCACCGGATCCACGACATTCGGCCAAGGTATTTATAGCATGACGTTTTGAGGGCCCAACTGACGGGGCATCTTTCGTAGAGCTTACAGACGCTATTCAGAAGGACTGGGGAGGCAAGCCGTTCGTTGACATGCTGAACGGTTGGAAATATATCCTCGACAAATATCCTGAAGTCGATCCTGACCGTGCAGTTGCTGCGGGTGCTAGCTGGGGTGGTTATGCTATCAAGTGTGCCTGATCATTCACCTTTCTGCGGACGAAAGATCAGCTCATTTGAATATTTATAGCTGGATCCAAGGTCACCCCGAATACGGCTTCGGGTTCAAAGCCCTGTTTTGCCATGACGGTGTAAGCGCATTGAAAATATGATTTTACCATACTGATTGAGTCATTAGGTCTTCGATGCGAAATACAACGGTTACTCCACCGACGAGCTGTTCTTCGTAAGCACTCCTCCCCTTCCGCGAATCATTAGGCTCATGTTCTGTAAAGTTCAACCACGAGTGGGGAGGCCGTCCTTGGGATAAGGAAGCCCAAGCTGTGCTCGAAAAGTGATTTATCGTTACCTGATAATTGAATATACCCACTAATCACAAATATTGAAGATATAACCCTGCCAACTTCGTGAGCAACTGGTCAACACCCCAGCTAATCGTTCATGGCAGCAAGGACTACCGGCTTCCGGAAACAGATGGCATTGGTGCATTCCATGCTCTCCAGCAGTGCGTATACGTTTTCATCCATATTCCTCGTGGTCTCTGATTATGCTCATTATATAGGCTGGGGGTGCCGACCCGTTTGGTGATATTCCCCGACGAGAACCACTGGGTTCTGAATCACGGGAACAGGTACGCTACTCCTCCCTATCTCTTTGTTCTGGGGCATCTAATTTATATGCGGCGCAGCTTGAAATGGAACTTCGAAGTATTCCGCTGGTTCGACAAGTTTGTCGGTGGGGATAAGTAGTAGTCAATGTCCGATATGCGGAGAAGACAAGCTCGATTTACATATCTTGTTTTGTAACAGACACACACACCAATGTACAATGTAGTTCTATTCAGCATCCCTGGTTTTAGTAAGGGCAAGATAGGGCAAGATACAAAGCAATTTCTCAGCGAATTCATGATACACATCGACGCCGACGATAGTCTTCGCTTTCGTGCGACTATGCATTAGGTCGACCAAGGTTGATGCGCAAATCGCTACCCCAGACTGAAGCGTGCAGCCAACATAACAATATGGTCAGAAGAATAAGTATTACCAGGAATACATCCAGAATAACCAGATAGAAAACCGTAATGCGCCGCAAGGAGACTATGACTTAGCCTGGCGCTTTTTCTCCTTCTCAATCTTTTTTCTCTTCTCCTGAAGATCTTCTCGCTGTAAACAGGGAGTAAGTGACCGGTATAAGCAATAGAAAAGGGATCTAAATACCTCTTCCGTCCTCTTTTTCTCGCCATACTTCATTCTAGCATACAACTTCCGCTGTTTATTGCTCATCATCATCTTGTTCATATCCTCTTCTCCCTCCGGCAAAGGCTGGGCTTCGGCCGCCTTGACCTTCTTGCGAGCCGACTTGGCTTTCTTTTCGAACGTCCCAAAGTCAACACCGGCTGCCTCAGCCTCCAGCTCAGCTGCCCGAAGAGCAGTCGCATCTTCTGCAGTGGCGGCGGCTTTGAGAGCGGCTACCTCCGGCCGTTCCTCCTCGTCAGTTTCCTCAGGCTCGATAGCGTCTTCCACCTCACTCTCCTCGTCCTCGTCCATTCCAATATCCTCCGCGATGAGACCCAACGTAGGATCATAAGCGTCATCCCTCCCCTCGAAGGGACTGAGATGCGGCGGTAGCGTTTTGCCTTGCGTGTAGTTCTCTTCAAGAAGAATTCTACCAGCGTTGATGCAATCTACTACCCATTGAGGCTGGATGTGTTTTCTTCTCCGTTTACGTTCGCGTTCCTCTTCCGTCTCGTCAGGCTTTTCTACCACCGGTCGGTCAATGATGACATGCGTGATCGATTCGTCTGTCTCGTCAAAAGGTGAACCGCTTCCGGATGTTGATGGCCAGCCTATCCGCCCACCGAACGACCGCACAATGAATTCAAAGACAGGTCTTGATGTTTCTCGTGACAGCCAGAACGTATATGGAGCGAATAGTTTCGATGAGCCGGATTGTGGGAGCGACGCAAGTGTTTTAAGAGTGTGAAGCGAGGATGTTTCTTGCGGATTTGACGTTGAGGGCTGTTGCACAAAGTCTTCCTCTGCGGCATCGTTTGGAGTTACATCTTCGGTATCTGGCATTTCAACATCACCATCGCCTGTCGTCGCAGAAATGCTCTTGATAGTTTGCCGTACGTCCTTGCTGGAAACACGTTTGCCGTCTATTTCTACCTCTTTGACTTTTCGTGCCGGAGCTGAATCGATGCGCTTCGCTTCTTGTAGGCTGAATGCACCGACGCCAGCACCAGTCTCATCCTTCTTGGCATCCAGGGGCGGCGGATATACTAAACCCGCGTCTGTGTATAGCTTGAAGAAGACAAACCCAAGGAGAGTTTGATAGAGCTCGAGGAACGTCAACATGACACGAACGTCAACGTCAGTGGGGATCTTGGCCAATATGTCAGCTTTGGAATCCGAGCAAGTGAGTTACGACTGATGATGCTTACGCTCTGTGTGAACTGGTAAGGAATAAGCCAGGTGACAGTTTGGTCGAACACTTCTGCTTGGTAGTAGATGCCTTTGATGGATAGAAAGACTTTTTGGAGGGAGTTTGTGTGCATCACGAAAAGTTGCCATTCTGCCGCAAGCCGGGCACAGTTTTCAACAAGCGACGGGGAAACTTTTGCGCTAGATGGAAGTGAGGCGAAGAGGAAGATAATACATAAAGCATCATCGATGTCTCGAACGGCGTCCACAAAAGTCGGGTATCTAAAGTGCGTAGATTAGCAATTGAATTTTGATTTTGGAACGCAGTCGCTCATACCTCTCTTTAATGATGTGATCCAACGTATAAACAGGCCTATTCTCTTCAAGACTCTTTGCGCTACTCCATTCTCCCCTGCCCAATGCCCGAGATAGCTTCTTTGCAAAAGCTTTGTGCTCCCGAAGCTTCTTTAATACTGGTTCGTGAGCGAGGTACGCGATGTCCTTGGCATAGTAGAAGGAGGTCGGCGCAGAGGACCCTTTATTTGCTCGCTTACGGTGACGAGGTTCACGAGGGAAGATACCTAGCCAACATGTCAGGGCAAAGCGAGCCCATATAAATGTTCCGCACGAACCTTTGAGAATACACAAGCGACGGAAATCAGCCAGGGAGCATTGCAATTTTTTCACCGCAGCTGAACGAGTGACATAGGCTTTAGCTGCACCCGCCTTTCCCTTCTGCCGTAAACGTCCCATGTTGATTTTAGTATAGAGGAAGGAGACAAGTTACAAGACACAATCCGGCAATATTGGCGCCCATGGTTTTCGCACCTTGTTTGGCCGGAACAAACAATGCAACATTAATTCAATATTATTCCTTTTCTCTCATCACACGACGCAGTCGCACGCCAGGCTGGTGAATTGATGATTATATGCTGCTTTGCCTAGAATTCCCGCCTGCATATGTTACAACAACTTTGCATTTGATCATGATTCGCCGTGTTCAATCTTGAGTTTAACGGTACGTCCTGTCGATGTATACGACTTTGGGCTGTTCGTCTCACTGCTCATCAAACCAGGAGGCTAATTTGCCGTGTATAACACTCTCCATCGTATTCATGCAGTCGCGGCTCCCGGAGAATGGAAGGCTGCAGCTGCGCCAAACGCTGGTCGCTGATCAGCCATGGGAATTTCAAGACCGGGATCTCTACTTCAGCTCCTTAAAGGGTGTCCTTCTCGATGTCTACAATACTTAGCACGCGGTTACGCTACCGGTATAGGCATATACGTCCTTCGACCCGTACATGCTCTCCGCGCACGTTCTACCTATTAATGACCGCGGCCCATGTGGACGTTCACGTTCCTCGACTCCGTTCTCTCAGAGCTGTCGAACGTAGTGGTATATAATAGGGGCCCAAATGTACACACGTCAAGGATTTCTCTCATTATCAAGCTGAAGCATGCAAATCTCTTTTTCCTCTATGTGGTCCCTCCTCTGCCTTGTGTCCATCCCTCCTTTGGCAATCGCTGTCAAGATTACAGATATACAAGGCCCTGCCTTTCTGTCACCTCTCCTTGGCCAAACCGTACACGACGTCACCGGTACTGTAACAGCAAAAGTAAGGTCGTAGTGTATGAAGACATTACTGTGCTGATGAAGTACTGTAATAGAGCTCCACCGGGTTCTATATTCAAGGCGAACCATCCTCCGACATCCGTGAATCTTACGGTCTCTTTGTTTTCTCTGACTCCTCCAGTGTGCGCAACTCCGTTTCCACGGGAGACAGTATCTCCCTCTCAGGCGTAGTATCCGAATTTCGCCCCAGCTCTAGCGATGATCAGACCTTCCTTCTTGGTACCGAACTTGAGTCTCCTACGAATATCAAAATACTCTCTACAGGTAACACGGTCGCGCCGCTCCTTCTCGGTCCTTCTCCTCGCCGTAGTCCTCCTACTCAACAATTTTCTGCTCTCGATCTGGTCGGGCCCGATGGTTGGCTTTCTGTACCTAATAACCAGAGTAGAGTTGATACAGTGAACGCCACCGTGCAGCCAGATGAATTTGGACTAGATTTCTGGAGCAGCTTAGAGGGGGTGTTGGTTACTGTTCCGAGTCCGACTGCGACGGATTTTGAGAACAGTTTCGGAGAATTCTGGGTATACGGAGATTGGCCCATCACAGGGCAGAACTCGCGGGGTGGCATCACGTTGACATTTGGTAGGTGTCATGAAATCTCTATACTAGACATCAACACACTGATGCATATATATAGGCCCTGACGGTTTTCCAGATGGCAATCCAGAGACGGTTATTATCGGCTCACCTTTGGATGGTACAGACAACCCGTCTATCTCTGTCGGTAAGAAATTCAAAGATATCACTGGAGTTGTGCAGCAGCAGTATGTTACCTTTTTACCTGTTTATTTGCATCTGCTGACTGATTGTAATATTCATCTCCAGGTTTGGATTCTTCTACGTAATACCGCTCACTGCCCCGTCTGTTACTTCGTCCCCCTCTACCACCGCTCCCCCGACTACTCTTACGCATAGTACAGACGCCTGCGTGATTACTATCGGTGATTACAATGTACGAGAGGCTCTCGCCGCGTTCCACTTTTCAAGTACATAGGCTAACATTTCGCTTCTCGCACTGTAGGTAGATAACTTCGCACCCAACTCTACCACAGTCCCGCAAGTGGCCGATCAGATCGCCAACTTTCTCAAAACTCCTGATCTTATTTTCCTGCAAGAAATCCAGGACAACTCTGGACCTACGGACGACGGTGTCGTCGCAGCAGATGTTACACTGCAAACGTTAGCGAACGCTATCACAGCCGCTGGAGGTAGTTTTGCGTATAACTTCACAGAGGTGATCTCGGTGAATGATCAGGATGGTGGAGAGATCGGAGGAAACATCAGACCAGCATATCTGTAAGTCCTCATAAATTTCCTCCTTACGGCCACTCATGACGGCCTGACGTAGATTCAACAAAGACAAGGTCACACTGGTCGAGGGTCCACCGGTTGGAGGACCTTTGGATGGGAATCAGCCAGTAATTGGAGCGGATGGGAAGCTTACCCTCACGTAAGTGTTTCCTAACCCAACTCAAACTCTACTTGCAGCGAGCTCATGACTCTGATGTAGATTTAACCCCGGTCGTATTGACCCGAACAACACTGTCTGGGACAACGCAAGGAAACCAATCGCTGCCGCTTGGCAGACTACGGATGGCAACCGGTTCTTCACAATCAACCTGCACGACACTGCCAAGAGTGGGGGCGAGCCTTCGCAAGGTGACCCGCGGCCTCCGATCAATACCGACGTGACGAAACGTGCTGGTCAAGTGCAGGTTATCGCCGTGCGTGCTTATTCTACCATTTTTAAATCAACCTCGGGCTGCAAGCTAATAAGTCTCTACTTCAGACATTCGCCCAAGCACTTCTCGCGCTTGATCCGGGGGCCAGCCTTATCGTAGCTGGGGACTACAACGAATTTGTCCAGACGCGTTCCGTCTTCGCTCCATTCAACAATATCCTTTTCGAAGTCGATGAAATAGCCAATATATCCATCGTGGAGCGATACACATATGTCTTCGACAATGAGAATGAACAGCTGGACCATATTTTCGTCAGCAAGGCGGTCAGTGAGAGAGAGGTAGAGGTGGAGCATGTACATGTCAACAACTGGTCTCTGCAGTTGAGCGACAGGGCAAGTGATCATGACCCGAGTGTGGCTAGGTTGAGGGTATGTTGAAGAAGTTTATTTGAGGTATTGAAGAGAATGTGAGTTTCCGGTTGATGGACGACGTTGCATCGGTGATGATGGAACCCAACAGGTCACAATGTACCTTGTAACATATATCATTTCCAGCGTCGTTCAAGTCGTTAGCGAGACAGAATTCATTTCGGCCTGGTACGATCACGTGCTGGCACAGCAATATGTTGGAAGTTTGCCCTCCGCTTTCTCAACCGATCCCAGGGGGATACCTCGTTGGCTTCATCCTTTACTGTGCTGGCAGTAATTTTCCTGTTCTTTTTTCCAATGAGTACCCCGGCTTTGGAAATTCTGGAAGAAGGATACCTCATTCAGTGGGTTGGTCAGGATCCAAGTACTGGCCAGCCTTTCAAACCGAGTTGGGTGTGTAAGGGTGATTGTGCAGAAGAATTGGTCGATGCCTGGGAAGCAAAGCGAAAATATCAAGGAGGGCCAGTAGTCCGCTCGGGTGTAGATCAACCCTGTGGTTGTGCTGAAACCTACACTTGGACTGCTCAGCAACATTCTGGTATGTTTTCTCTTTTTCTGCCAACGTGCAGTCTTCCTGAACGTGCGCATTGTAGCTAAGCAGGACTCGGAGACTACAGCGCAGATCAGTAAGAAGGAAACAATAAGCTGTTCTAGCCAAAGTTCCAATCTGTTGAGCCCAGTAAGACTGTTTGAGGACCCGCCGAACCCTTTAAAGCGCTGCTCCGCTACGCCAATACTGAATAAGCATTGCACAAAAGGCATTTCCGAGCAGGGAGATGTGTTTCGTTACAAGAAGCCCAGAGTGGATAGCAACACTCCAGTCCATCAGTCTTCATCGGAGAACGCTATGTTGACTGCACCGGAAATGGTATATTGACATGAATATTTGAACGATCGGTATTAACCCACTGCGCTCTAGTCGGCTGCAGAACCAAAACTAGTCCGCACAATTCATCCATTACCTCCCAAACCAGAGCGAGCGTCGACTAATGTTGACATATCATGTGCAGGATTACCAGCAAAGCCAGCTACCGGTGAATACTCCAACAATCGTCTTGACATGGAGATTTAGTGAACTCATGCGAATTACAGGACTCCCCCTTTCGACTGTGCCTCGCGAAGCTCAAGTCACAGAACTGCATCCTAATGCACTGGTATCAGGTCAGTGAAACGCGTTAACTTATCGTTAAGCCCTTTGTTGAACTATTCTCAGTCACAGAGAGCTCAGGACACTGGCTGGAGGACAATGAACTTATTAAGTCCAAGACATTACGTGGAGTCTACGTTGAACTTCGAGAGTCTGATCCGAGGAGCCGCAACCACGTTGGCTCAGGGCGGTATGAAGGTGCTTATAAAAACCAACAAGGCGTCATACTCTCTATCCTCTTAGCTGACAACGCGGCACACGAAATGATAGCCCGAGTCAAGTTGCTCGATGCCCAGGGGACAATGATCTCGGTGCCAATCTATGTACTTTCGCCAGTGCCACCATCAGAGCCTGGCCAACATGGACTGATCCTCAAGGGACGACACAGAGGCAGCGTTGCGAAAGTGAGAGAAGGCTATGAGGGGCGTTGGTTTGTATCTATCGGCAAGTCACTGCACTTCGAGACTGCCTACGAAAGCCTAGCAAGAATTATGGTTGATATTGAAAACGAGGAGAACGTTCGCTTGTGAGCGACGATTACATCACATTTGTTACACCCTGAGTGAAATGGAGATCCTGGTTCATACTAAGCATTAGTTGGTAGAAGATTGTATATTTGGCTTATGGGCAAACTCACATCAAGTTAGTACTACACCTTGCAATATTACAACTAAGATGGCCGTTCATACATTCTCTTCCTCATGTGGGTCCCACGTTTCGTCGGGTTTCCTCTTTGCCTCCACAGAGTCTAGTACTCCCATGCCTCTGAGTACAAAGCCTACTTCACATATAGCTTCATATATAGACTGATTGACGGTGCATGTTCTCGAATGAATGAACGAACGACACCGTACGGAAAACGCCTTAGGCTGCATGGACGTTTCGAGGGTCAAACAGTCGAGCTCGAGGATGCAACCTTTCCACTTGGTCCTTCGTGCAGCAAAACCGTCGTTGAGTCGTTCTTCTGTTATAAGTGGCTTTCCATCCTCCTCGACTATGCTTCATTCCAAGACATCCACCAGTGACCGTAACGACAGTGCAGTCCGTCCGACCGTCGCACAGAAACTTGAAGAGGTACAATCAGCTCGACTAACACCAAAGGTCGGGGCGTAGAAATAGTAAGGTATGTGAGTTAGATAGGCAACGTGCGACGTATTACAATAACACATGTAAGTACATAAAAAAGCTCCGGGGTATAGCTAGATTAAAACTGGATATTTATCAGAGGATTACCAGCATGAGAATTGCCAAGATCAACTCACTCGGACTTGGTAAGACCCGCTCGCCTTCGTGAGGTATCTTACCCACTTTATACTATGATAGTTACTCTTCTCGAACACCTTCAAGAATCGCACGATGAGACCGGATGAAGTAAACATGAGGACCTGGAAGTCGACATCTATCGGTGGACGCGCCCAGACTTGCCGATTGGTGGTACTCGTTAGTTGGGCGGTGCCAGAGAATGTCATTTCTGCGCCTCCCTGTATACGAGGGATCCTTTCGAAGATTGATTAATCGAGGGCTCTTGACACAAAAGCGTTACATGCAACTCACTTCCAGACCACAACATTTTCTGCTGGCACGTACTTCGCCTTGCCGCTTGGGACCTTGCAGTCGACGCTCGTGGTGTTCAAAGGCGTCGGAATACGAATGACCACGTTGGTGGCAGACAGCTTATTGTTGAAGTTCGTCTTCAGAGTGACCACATATGATACTTGCGTGGTCCCAATCTCGGTTACTGTAACTAACACACGTATTGGCAGTTTCACGTTTGACGTTGATCGATACCTGCATAACCATAGATGAGAATAGCTCAATTATAATCAGACGAAGAGAAGACTTGCTTCATGAGTTCAAACTCGCCATCTGGAGGGATGAAACTGATCGTTCTCGTTGAATCAAACTCGTCTAGCCGAACACATTGATGGAACCGACAATCGTCCAACTCAACGGCATCGCCCATTCCTCGTTCGTTCTTGTCAATGACCAACTTATCATTCAAGCCGAACTTGCACTCTGGTGTCCCAGACAAGTATGCTCGCATGAGAATGTGTCCGTCTACGTCCGCTCTTAGCACCGTGCCTACAATCAAGAAAGATGAATTTAGCCAGGAGACTGTGGGGGTAGTATTGATCGAACCTTTGGCACTCATGCTGAGATTGACTGTCTCCACAACATCCACAAATGCCTCGTTTTTCTTATACTTCACGTCGGCTCGCCTCCAGCTCGTAGCCCCAGTCGCTTGTGTTGTAATCTTCGACGATTCTTCCTGCACATGTCCGGAGATGTCAGTATGTTACCTAGATCAGGTGCGAAGAGCATACCACGGCAGCTGCAGAAGACATAATACTCTCCGTTGTAATGTAGGTCTTCAAAGTATCAATCTCGCTGTTCTGGGGATACCCGAAGTCGTTGATCTCTGTATAAACCTAGTTCAGTGAATCTCAGATTCTTCAGATTTTAGCCATACTCACCGTCAATAAGCTCATAAATCAGAACGAAATTGTTCTTCACAGCTTCCTCGTCCACCTTTCCGAAGTATGACTTAGCGATGGAGATGAAACGATAGCAGTACTCGAACACCAGCGCGGCATTCGCGTTGCATCTGGAATAGTTAGAATGTTGCATTGCCGTACTTGCTGTGAGGGCTTACTTTGTGACAGCAACGATGTACAAGTTATTCACGCGTACGTGGAAGAAACTTGTGGAACCCAGAGTTACGATAGGTGAACGGACATCGCTATTCGAGACGACCTGTATCCGGAAGACGTCTGCAATCGACCGCCTATATCGCAGTTTAATCAGTATTCATGTCGGAGACTGAAGTGACGAATTGAATGTACTTGAGGTCTGTCCGATAGAGCCGTGAGATGAGAACCTAGTAAGGGTTGGTCTGCAAGCTGCGGGTGCGGTTATACTAGTGAACTGGGGTTACCTCGCCTTTCTGGTTGAATATAAAGAAAGCCTGGATCTAATATGAGTGCATGGTCCTGCTGAGGACAGATAATAACTCACTGAGATCATGCTCTTACTATGTTCTCGGCTATCCTGGTCGTGGTAGCGGGAAACTCGGCGCCAGCGCTTCATTCGACAGACGGCGACAGACACATATTGCTGAGCGAATCACGTATACGTAAAATCAGCAGATCGAATTCAATCCTACAAAGTTCTCATCGACGCAGGTAGACAGGTAAAAATACAGATAAATTCAATCCTGATTCAATATCCGTTACCAGCTACACTAGGAGGTGCAAACAGGAAGCGCACGGTGCCCTCGTTCCTCCCCAGGAGAGCAGCTTCATCCTCTGCATTCAGTTGCCCAGAGCCTAATCTCTCTCGCGGTCGAGGATGGCGCTCTGATTCTCGCATTACAATTTTCAGTCTCGTCAGTTGGTCGGGTTTGTACGGCGCAGGTAGTAACTGGGATTGCGCTGCTTGTGACAAATTCTGACTGCGAGCAGGATGAGGGGATGCAGGCGTGCTAGGTGAGGTGATAGTCTGTGGGTGGTGCGCTCCTTGTATAAGAAGGTCGATGATCGAGTGCGCAATTTCTATGGCAGATTTAGACGCGCCGGGATGAAATTCATCACATTACTCACCGTCCAGGTCCTCTATACGAGCTTGAAATTGTGATTCCCATTCGTCAGGATTACCTAACGTCGCTGCAATTTGGCGACTACCGTTGTATCCTTGCCGTTCGGGAGAGGTGCCTTGCTCGAAAGACGACAGTAATGCAGCTAGATATAAGCATGCCAAGGCGACAGTGTGCGGAGGAAACATCATATTAACAAGTGTGCGGTAGCTGGAGTAGGGAGGGCTAGCTGTCAACTCCTCTCGAACGTGGCACGATCTTTTGAAAGCTTACCTGTCGATAGCTAGACGCCACGCCAGTTTGGTCAACTTTTTAGTAGCTGTGGCAAGTTCTAAGCGTGGACATTTATTAAAATTGCACCCCGGCTTACCTCCAAACGCCCGGCCAATCTTAATGACATAGGGAAATGGCATCTTCGACGTGAAATTGAAGCATATAGTTTCCAGAATCAGCCGCTCCACAGCCAGTAGTCGTTGACGATCGTGCTCGACAGTCTGACCCGGCGAGAAACTTGTCAAGACTTGCCTAGAGTAAAAAGGAAGACCATAAGCTGCTTACAGCGGGATCCATATCGACTTCTCCTGCGACTGATTTGGACTTCGCGGCAAGCTCTGGAAATCGTACAGCATACGACACCATGATGATCTCTCTCGGTTTCTTGAGCGTGTCGTGCATCTTGGTTGAGACATAGAGGGCTGCTAGAGCTACATTCTACGAGTATTTGGCTTCCCGGTCATCGACAATAGTAGACGACACTTACATTGTAGTGAAAGTCTTTACGCGGAAAGAAGAGATGAAATCGATGATATAGATTTTGAGCGGTGGCGATTGTCTTCCTAGGGCTGCGTCGAGGGCCTTCAGTTCGCATTCAGACTTGGAAAATTCATCCAGTGAGAAGAAGGCGGACTGACAAACCAATCTTTGAGCCCACTGCCTCAATGAATCCACATGCCTGCTGCCTCTGCTTTTCCTCCTGCGCCACTGACAATTTCCCCCTTTGTCGCTCTGAGAACCTCTCCACTTCTTCTGGCGTAAAATATGGCAGGTGGTACTTCACATGAGATGCTGGAAGATGTGAAGGAGAGTCTCGCAGACCAGTGTGATGGTGGTTAGAATCCATGTTCGGCGTGATCATCGTGGTAGACGCCATAGCTTGGTTTCGACTTGCATGGATTTTGAGCTGGTGTTCCCCGCTCTTGTTGCAGGCAGGCTCCTACTCGCTTTCGCACCTCTGCCAGATGCTCTGAAATATGACCAGCAGCTTTCTTCTCCATTGACCTCCTATTCACGCCGTACGTGTCTTTGAATTTCAGTTAACCGCTCGCAGACACTGAACACATGCCTCCGGAACGTGCAGTACAAGAAGGCATTTACCTATTCCAACATGGGATTGACCCATATTCGGGGGGGTTGTTCAGACATGTGAGTTTTACACATCCTGAGGCCCCGAGACGGCTAACGTTGCTATTTCTGTAGTCCCCGCTGTTGCTGTCTCTATTCTCAACTATACTTCCGCTGAATACTATCAGCTCTGCGTTCCTCTGGACGGCCAGCGACTCAATAGGTGCTTGGGCGTTGGTTAAAATATGGAGGGCGCGGCAGCGAGCAAGCAAAAGCTCTCGCGATAGCCTTCTCGCTGCGTTGTAAGTGTGATGTGCTCTTGCCATGGCTGAAGTTGAAACTAATCAACAACTGTCAGCTACCTCCTGAACCCATACATCATGCTCCCAACACTAGCGTGCTCTACATCTAGTATTGAGAATGCATTGTATTTATTGGCACTGATGTTCGCGTGTCAAGGTATGCTGTCACATTGAGATCACTATAACGTCTCACCCTTGCTCGCAACAGGTCGAGCCTCAGCCTCACTGCTGAGCCTCGCAATTCTGATGCAAATGTCTTTCTCGTCCATAATATCTGTCCTCCCAATCTTACTACTCATCATCACCGAGCCTGTTTCGCGGCTCGCCTCACCGCGGGTATTTCCGTCCGATATCCGCAGGACACTACCGCTCGCAGCGGAGTTTGTGGGATACACAGTGATATTAACATTCGTATCCACTCTAACCTGCGGAAGTTGGTCTTGGGTGGAAAAAACTTGGGGTGCAGTGTAAGCCAATAATCCATTCCATGCTGCTTGTACGGTCTCTAACTTAACGAAATCTAGGTTCGTCCTACCAGACCTCACGCCAAATCCCGGTCTTTGGTGGTATTTCTTCACCGAAATGTTTGATCACTTTAGGCCATTTTTCTTAATGGTCTTTTCTGTATGTGGCAGCGATTTCTTTTACATCTTTCAATAGCTGATGCATGTGGTCAACGATCAGGTACACCTCTTAATTTATGTGCTCCCTATCTGTATCAAATTTCAGTATGTAGGGTCTCACTTCATGTATTCAAACGCTGATAGAACTCGTCTCAGACATGACCTTCTCTTTGCTACATTTGTCCTGTCCGGGGTGCTCGCCACATTCAAGCCATACCCAACTCTCTCAGACCCTGGGCTCTTTGTGAGCATGATATCATTATTTCCGGAGATATACCCTCGTTAGTACACATGCCCTCTTTCATGCACTACCGCCTGATAAACGTTGTTATCTTAGAGCTACGTTATCCGGTTGTGACGACCCTCCTGCATCTGCATGCTTCGCTTCTTCTCCCCCTTTTCAACCATCTCTGGCTGGCAACGGGAACAGGGAACGCGAACTTCTTTTATGCATCTACGCTTGTTTTTGGCATGGCGAACGGCGGCGGATTAATGGATGTCATATGGGCAGGACTTACTACTGCAATGAGGCTGGAGGATGGATATGAGGTCACACAGGAGTAGATCATAGTTCGTACATGATATACTTAGGCTCGCGTGTATTGATTGTATTCACAACGAATTCGCTGTGATTCAAATACACAAGTGAAACTCGCGAATGGGAAAGTGTTTACATTTTATCTGATTCTTTACACGACAATTCTTTCAAAGTACGCTACTTCCTTATCAGTTTCATTTGCTAACATGTTCTGGCCGTCTTCTATGCCAGACATACCGTACACCATACCAAGAACCTACCACAGCTACAAAGCCTCCTACAATCGCTACACCAATGTATCCCGACTGATTGTTTGCCTTTTCAGTATGCATCAGCAAACCAGCGTATCTAGACTTGTAAAGACAGGGGACGTACGTCAGCCCAACCACGCCACCATCTCCCAGCAAGACCTCCGCCGTCCGGCGCATTTGCTGCCTCTTGGCACGAGCTGCAGTTGTCGCCGATAAGTCCCATTATAGTGATTAGCGAGATACTAGACGCGTATTTAGCTTCACGGGAGTTGTGGTCATGACAACGCAGACATACCTGAAAGCGACAAGGATACTCATGAGGGTAAGTATGACACTCAATCCTGACATAGCGTTGCGCTTAACGCGGAGCTGCCGCGTCACTTGGTCGTCCATCACGTCTGCCGCTGTTACAGTGGCACCATGGTCCCCATCCAGGATGCTTACTTTGGACGCCTTTGGTGAAAGGTTGCCCTGACTCGTGTCGCGACGTAGCTCCTGGATACCCGTTACCGGAGAAGCAGTCTTGCTGAGCTGCACGGATGGAAGAAACGGTAAGTCCGGACTATTCGGCACGTTCTCGACGATGGTTCGAGATTGTATAGGTGCCTTGCGATCAAAGAGCGCAAATGAACGGTCTGGAAACCCGGTGTAGGAATACAGCATTATGATCGAGTCCACAGAATCGATCAAGGTCATCCCTGCAGTAAAAAGTAGCTGTTTGACGTTAAGTACATACATGTAGAAAATTGATGAACAGTCTCACAGGTAGGATAACAATGTCAGAAGGTGGGATTTGCTGACCGCTTGAGTCTTTCTTTGCAATTGCGGATACTGCGAGAAGAGCTATGCTCGATGCTGTATCAAACCCTATAATTTAGCGTTAGAGATTAAACTTATGAAGTCAAGACATAATGTAGAAGACCCCGCACCAAACCCAAATAGAACTCCTACCGGGTACATCTTCCAAGGTCGGTCCACGAAAGTCACGATCGGTCCAATGAGTTTCATCATCAACGTATTCCCGTGGCTCTCTTGGTCTTGAAGGTCGCTATCGATAACCGTAGGATCTTCTCCTCGCTGTAACCGCAGACGCCGTTCCTTTTCCATCTGGCACATGTTAATATTGAGACTCCAAACGAAGGAGCTGGCTTACTCTTCGTCGTTTGGCTAGAATCCTCCATAGGATGATACTATTGGCTAGACCGACTATGAAAAGAAAGGATCCGCTCACGGCGTCTCCTGAAGTACCGATTTCATCTGCCTGATTTCCGGCACCGAAGAAACAAGCCGGCGGACGAACCTACGATACCTCCAACTTTTCCGACACCGTCGATCCTATCATACACACTGGTGCTGATTGCTATTGCGACATTCTGCATAACGATTATTATTCGACCATATGCAATTAATCACAAGCACCTACCACCGCAATAACGATCGTACTGTGCCCAAGGGAAAAGAAAAGGCCGCATGTTACAGGCAACTGGCCTAGGCTTATAAGACTCCTCGTAGCATTGTCAATTGCACTAGAAATATCGGTCAATATGGCTTCCTTAGAAGGTAAAGAATTGTCATTAGTTTGCAATTAGGGATTTTGAGTCAGGTCGTACCAAAACGAGCGAGGGACAGTTCAGCACCTGATATGATCTGCATCTAGAGCTGCGACTGAAATGTCAATATCTTAGACTTCAATATATCAACGAAAGACATGCCATGTCGCAGACCAATTGTCTGCAAAGAAATCTATGTGAGCCTATGATAGAGAAAGTTACGGTAAATAGTACTGACCCATGCTAAGAGAGCCAAGCTCAGGACAGGCCTTGTATTCTCACTTCTGCCAAACAAAATCCCGGCAACAATCCAACAAACCACATTCATCAGAATTTCGCAAGACAGAAGTAACAAAGAGCGTCCAAAGAGAGTGAGTTGTCGTGCATGATACAGCGAGCTTGCTTTCGCCCCAAGGTCCGTAGGTGACATCGGAATGTTTCGCGTGAGCCTTGCGAAAACACAGTGCGGGAGAATTGTAGAGAGTAGTCCGAACTCAGGTAGTCGATAACGATAGGTGTATATAAACCAACTGATTTGAATTGCGATAAGGAGCTCTTCTAAGACATCATTTTGGATACGTTGCGGAACACGGCTTACAGTGCAGTTATGGCCAAATAATTTGAAACAAATACTCCATTCGCCATTCAACTTGCTCGCAAGAAGCCATGGCGGAGAATGACCGGTCAACTTACGAAAACATGAGACACGAATAGACTTACCGCCTATAGAGAAGCTTGTCCGATCTGCGGGGGAGACAAAGCGTGCCTACGTCGCTCTCTGCGGCAACTCATTTCCCAGGCTTAAGTTGGTGCACATCTCGCACGTCGCCTCATGACCAGGCAGCAATAGATAGATAAAGGATCGTCTTAACCAGAACAGAGTGACAGACTGTAAATAGGAGAAAGACGTCGTCAGTTTCGTTGGCTCCTCCGATGCGGCTGAGCATTCGAGAGAATGGAGGGGTCATCGGTGGAAGACGTTCGCATATCCTCCGTAGCGATGTCACTGGTCTAGTCGTATGGTGTTTCTAGGCAGAATGAATTTGAATGAATACTGAGCGAGTCTCGTACGAAGAGCAACGTCCAATGCGTGACGGTGACCAAGGAAATGGCCGTGACCTCATGTGACCCGATTGTTCACCTTATATGGAAGCTACAGTGTCACGAACGTCACAGCCCTGCGCAGGGCGTTTGACGGTGAAGTTCGAACAGAAAGTGCATGGATCTCGACGACCAACGCGTTCACTTCGTTGCTCACTCGTATTTGGACCTGTTGACGACCTGTTGACGACGGGAAAACTCTTCGGACACGCTTGCCATAATTTGGTAACAAAAATCCGAGGGTTCGCTATATCATCTCGCACTACATTCTCCTGTACACCTACGCCGCACATCAAACAGCCCTCCTCTTTGTATACAGTCCTCATCGTGTCCCCCTCTCTCGAAACTCGTCGCAGTCACTCTAGCTTACTTGCTATCACTAGATCATATCACGGCCATACCCTCGAAACCATCTGACTTGCTCTTTGTACGAATGAGTTATGCCAACTTCTGGACTTAGAATCGATACCTCTGTGGTCGGCATCGCTGGAGCGTCCTCCAGTCATTCTTCATCTCGTAATGGTGGTCTTACCCCTGGATCTTCGAAGGCTCGTTCTGCCAAGTCAATTCAACGGTTGAGGAGCGCATCTTCGGCCTCGGCCTCGTCTTCTACATCCAATCCCTTACATATCCTCAACAATGGTTTTACATCTTCTGCTAGACCTGTCCCGCAGTCTAGCTCGTCAGAAACTGCGTTCGTTGAATCTGATCCTTCCACCTGGAGTCCTACCGATACTACATCGACAGAGAGCGGACAAGACGCGTGCGAGTATGTTCTCGCTATGCACGACTTCATTCCCCAGCAGCAGAATGTGACATGTCTTGCATTTGCCGCGGGTCAAATTATTCGTGTGCTCAATCGCGACGGCAGTGGCTGGTGGGACGGAGAAGTTGATGGAAGGCGGGGTTGGTTTCCGAGCAACTACGTTACATCTGACGTTAGCTTGCTCACGGAAGAGGAACTTCCTAGAACAATTGTGAGTATTTGTACCTCTCATCGCGCTTTTCACACTACGAAATTCTGCGCTTGGTCGTTCCTACGTGATGGCGCATCAAACGGTTATAAGAGCTTGGGAGCTTTTCATGCCGGACACATTTGTACATCTACATGTTCTCCTATGCCAATGCTCTCGATCCACCTTCCTTACTACACTATAAATTTTCTCAATCAGTGCACTGATTCCTTCTCACAGAACGCACGAAACCGGAAGGGACATACACAGCAGATGTCTACCGCGTCAGCAGCTTCATGGACGAGTACATCGTCCTCGCCTTCGTCATCATCATCGAAAAGGAACTCATTCACCCGCACAGACCACCGACCAATGGCGTCGGAGAGCTCGATGGACACGTATTGCCCTCCTTTGATGGTCCCTCTGTTGCATGCAATCACGCTTCTTCAAAATGCTGTCCGCGGAAATCGTCCAGCGCATTTTCAGCCATCTGCAGCTTGTATAATATCATGCGTACGCACCATTCTATCGGAGGTCGGATGTCTTCCTCGTGAAGCAGAGATTCTGAAGAAACACGAGATTCTCGCTCGTGAACGGAAGAGAATATTGTCTGATTTGACTTCTCTTGTGAATCAGGCGAAAAAGGCTTCTGAGGCAGAGCTAGGGGAGCAGCAGAGGCAGCTGGAAGTCGAAGGTATGGTGCGGCTAGGTGGACAGTTATTCGCTCACGTGCGCGGGCTCCTGGCCATTGCCGTACAATGCGGTGTCAGCATTCAGCCATCGAGTCGGTCTCATGGATCCGAACGTGGATCAGTAGACACTGAGGGCAGGTGGGGTAGTCAAGAAGGCACGTTGGTTCGTTCAGATGATGACGCCCCTCTTCCCGAGAACTATGATCCTCAGCGGGATTCCGTTGGCGGGACTACCAATGGAATTGAACATCGGCGACGACAGCGAGACCTAACTTCTGCCCAACACATGCGTGCGAAGAGTTTATCAGACCTCAAACATGGCCAAAAAGGTGACAAAGAACAGCACCTAGTTCCCAAACCTCAATTGAAAAGCTTGGGTCGAACGGCTGGAAAGCAGATGGCAGCCTTGCACGCCAAACGCTTTACCAGCGCACCTGCAACTCACCACCGAAGCGGTCAGTTGTCCGTAAGCAGCGTCTCCTCATCCTCATCGTTCTCCTCTGGTGAATCCGTTGGAATGCCTCTAACTCCAGTATTTCCTTCTGGTCCCTCGACAACCCCAGAAGTCATGGAAGCTTTGCGTCATACGCACGATCATTACCTTTCTACCATCGCAGCTTTCATTGGGCACGCACATTCCCATTCTCGCACTTCACACGCATCCAGCACTGGCCATATGTACGACTTAGTTCGCGAGGTAGTGGAAATGGTCTGCAAGCTCCTCACAATAGTTGAAGCAATCCTACGCCATCCTGACATACCTGTCCCAAGGGCCAGCGACCTTCGGCTGGCCAAGGAGGGCCTATATAATGTCACCAGTACTCTTGCAGATTCCGTTCGTCAGCTCACGACATCGCCACTTCCTGGTATGACAGAGGAAGAGGAGAAGGCTACGTTATTGCGCTCCGCGACGAATGCGCTGAAGGCTGGTGCTGATTGTGTAAATGCGGCCAAGAGATGTCTACAACGGGCGGCTGGAGAGAAGTCGTTAATTATCGAGTTACCTTCTGTTGGTGAAGTAGACCCTTCTTCGTACACGCCCAGCAAATTCTCACATCATGCGCGTGAGGGGTCGGGTCGTCTGCGCGTGGTGACCGGTGGAAGCGTCCTGGACACTTTATACCGTGCCAATGGTTTACAGGGAGAGGAGGAGGACCTTACTATCCAAGCCCAGACAGCATCTTTCGACATTGACACCCCCACCAAAGGAGATAAAGTGCCTAATCGGACAGATCTTCCTAACCTTGAAACACTCACTGTCAACACCGAAGCACCTTCTGATACAGAGGGCGAGGTTTGGTCGCCCGCTCCTGATGTTGAGAAGCCGTTGCCGCCAGTCCAGGCGAACGGGGAACTTGCCTCGCTGCGTTCCACGTCTCCTGTCTCCTTCGTACCTACAGATGACGGAACCACTTGGGAGGGAGCTCATTCATTGCATCGTCCACAGCTTTCACTGGAGGAGAAACTCCGACACGGTGACTTGCCAACAGTTCCAGAAGGCTCATTACCTGATGTTCCGCGGCCGGATCCCCTTACATGGCTACTTTCGCATGATTATGCTCCGGATGATGTGGCATACAATAGCGATGGTCAACTGGTTGGCGCGTCTCTAACCGCGCTCGTCGAGCGTATGACTCCCCACGATTCCCTTGTAGAGCCCGCCTTCGCAGCAGTTTTCTTCCTTACTTTCCGCCAGTTCACCACTCCAACCGTCCTGGTGGAAGCTCTCATTTCGCGATACAATATTTTCCCTCCGCCCGGTCTTACAGAGGCTGATACCTTCATTTGGCAGCAGCAGAAAGGCCTCCCTGTCCGGCTGCGAGTGTCGAATTTCATCAAGTCCTGGCTGGAAAGCTATTGGCGCCCAGGAACAGATAATAATGTTCTCACTTCACTGTTGGCATTTACACGGGATGCTCTGGCGATGATGTTTCCTTCTCCTTCACAACGTATTATGGAGCTCATTATGCAGTGGACTGCTGCCACTCAGACAGGAATCAGTCCAAAGGTGGACAGGATACGGGACGCAGGGATTCCATTGAACCCTCCTTCCGCTGTACTCGGTTCGGAAATACCACGGCCTATCATGACAAAGGCCGTGCTCTCTGCATTACGCAGCAGGAACTTCGCTGCCATCTCCGTGACAGACTTTGACCCCCTGGAGTTGGCGCGGCAACTTACGGCTATGGAGTGCACTCTATATTGTGCAATTCAGCCCGAAGAAGTCCTGGAGACCGGGCAGACTGGTGGAATCTATCCTGGCAATGTCAAATTGGTAACCTCTCTCAGCACAGTGATCACCGGCTGGGTCGCAGAGTGCATCTTGAACGAGCCGGATACAAAGAGACGAACAGCTTTGGTGAAGTTCTTTATCAAGATCGCGGATGTAAGTTCGCATTCTTAATATATCAAAACTGTCCGCATACTGAGTAAATTTCAAAATAGCGCTGCGCCTCATTGCAGAATTTCAGCACACCTCGCTCTATCTTGGCTGCGCTGGATTCATCTACCATCTCACGCTTAAGCCAGACTTGGACGGTATGTTTGAATGGTATCTTTCTACAGTGTTTCGTGTATTCACTTCTATTGTTCACCTTAGGGTCTACCCCAGAAGAACAGACTACAACTAGACAGCCTTCGAAAACTGGCTGATCACGCCCGGAATTACCACGAGTACCGGTCTCGATTACGCAACACCGCTCCCCCAGCTGTGCCATTCCTCGGTATGCCTTATTATCTGTTATCCTTCATCGACACTAAATGGATGAGATTGTTTAGGTTTGTACTTGACTGATATCACATTCTGCCGCGAGGGTAATCCTTCACATCGCGCATCGCCAAAGAACCCAGAGAAGAAGCTCCTCAACTTCAATAAGTATCATAAACTTGCCCGCATCGTACAAGGTATATAAAAGTGGCTTATCTGCATGATATCAGTTTTGACCCAAGTCTTTCCAGACATGCAGCGATTCCAGGTACCATACACCCTGAAAGAAATTCCGGAGGTGCAGGAGTATCTCAAGGAATCATTCGAGCAATCGAAGAATCGCACCGACTTACAAGATCTATACCGTAGAAGGTGTGTTAATTCATGTTCCAAAATTTTGTCGCTCATTCTTACGGCGATATCCAGTCTACTTGTTGAGCCCAAGCGGCCCGCAGATACCCCGCCAAGTGGAGATATGCGCCAGTTGTTTCAATGGGCTACTCGAGGACAACAAACAACGCCAACATCTGCATCGTAATTGACCCCAGACATACACCGAATTCTTATCGTGTATACTAGCTTGATTCTTTATGTGTTCAGCTGACCCACTCTCTCCTGTTGTCAAGATCGATTTCGTTTTGTTACTTCCTTTCGAGTTCTCTGGACTATCCGTCGTCTTTTCATTGCATCACATCCTGTCCATTTTACCCACATTTATCAGCACATACATTGTCCTCAGTCTTTGCGGACTTCCTTTGGACGCTTACGGTTTTCGCTTATTCCAAGTTCTTCAAACATCCTCGCGCTTTCGCTTCTCTATTCGTTTTGTTCCTATTACCACCAGCACCGAGCTGATACGCATACCCCCATCGCGTCTATACCGACACTAGTACCTCCATGCCATGGTGACAGTATATGTATCCATGCAACTGAAAGACGCAAAATTACGTAGCAATGTACTCTAACTAGACGACAAATCAGATTGTAGAACCTAGCCAGAGTTTTGATGTTTGTACGTGGTAACATAGAACCCGGGGCTGCCTTTCTTTGGACCTTCAATTGGCAACGACCATGCACCTCTTCCCCGCCTTGTCTGGGGTGCAGCTTCTAGTACTGCAATAGGAGGATACGTTGCATCAGTCACCCCTTCACCGAAGTCAATGACAAATCCTCGGCTTTCATTTGCTCCAAAAACTCGGGAACCGTCGACAATCAATGAGTAAACGGGACTGGAGTCATTACCAGGAGCATGCACGCTCCAGCCTTTCCTTGAGGCACGGATGTCCCAAAAAGCCACAACACTGTGCCTCGCAGAACCAGCTGCAATGTGCGAGGCGGATCCGCCGCCACAGGCGAGTGAGTAAATGGGCTCGAAAGACCAAGGGTCAGCAAAAGTCATGGTAGGAAGTAGGGATGGAGTGGACGATTCCGAGATGGTACGTCTAGAAGATCGGAGATCGTGTACTCGAACGATCCCATCGTACCATCCGGACACGATGATTTGGTCGGATCCGCCCCAGGGGGATGTAGGTGGTGCAGAGGTAATGGCATAAACAGCAGACGCGCCCTCTGGCTTAAAAGACGGAGCGAGGAATGCAGATGGATGCGCGGCTATATGCGATGTATCGATAGTGTGCACGGAGAGAGGCGAAGTAGAGGACGTCCCAAAGGCTGCGTATGGTGCGGAGGAGTGCGTAGAAAGATAGCTAGACCAACTACGTGTATTCAAGTGGATGATTTCTGGAGAAGGGTCCACAGAATCGAAGGGAAGGAATACAGCAGTACCTTCCGAGGAAAGTGAAAGAACGTGCGTTGAAGAGGCGGAAAGACTTTCTATGAGGCTACCCTCATGAAAATCATACCGCTCTCGTAGTGAGGCATCGAGGACAACAGATGAATCGGGAAACTTGTGACATGCAGGGAGTGTGATCCGCTCGAGGCTCCCATCTGCGTAGCCGAGATACATTGTGCCATTGTGTCCTCCATCCGGGACAGAAACGAGCCCCGTGATATCATGATTCGGGTGGAATGCACTAGTTGTGTACGTACATTCCAGTTTAACCGCTGAAGATTGTTCTGGCCCAGGTGAAGATCCAAATGCGTAAGAATGAATAGTATTGCCAGCTGCGAGGACGAGACGCGACGAGTTGATAGCGAGGAGTGGCTGTAATTTACCGGCCCAGCGCTGTAACAAAGGTCTTGCGACAAATTCCATGCGAGACCAATTGCGATCTGATACCGCATTGTATCTGAAGTATTTGGCTTATAAATAAGGCAACAGGTAAAGTGCAATCATTGGAGTTACTAACCGGACGATGTTTCTCGCATGCCAGACAGTAAAGCTCTGGGATAAGCTGTACGACGGCCTGGGATTGTATCTTAGTTGGATATTCCATCCGAACTCTTCGACCTAATATCAAAGGTGCAAAACGTATGAGGGATATTCTTGTGAAATCCAGAAAATGTGACTTACAGCACTATATAAGATGATGCAAGTGCGTGCTACCGCTGCAAGATCTCGGGCAGAAAGATATTGCATGACCAGGATCACCACATCAGTGGGCAGGGCCAGGATGTCTGCAGGCATGTCTTTCTTTGATTCAGAAATATTGGTCGCTATTGAGTGTGTTTTGATCGAATGCGTAGGGGGATGCAGACTGTTGATGATTATGTGCTTAGACTGAGGTCGTATGGGTCAGTATGTGGATGCGTTTGTCTAGAGAGAGTTGCAAAAAAAAATCTAGGAACGCTGTAACCCTAACCTTAGGGAATATCTGAGCAGCCGCTTGTCCGCGTCGTTGCCGAATCCGACACTGCACACAACCACGACCGACCACGCGAGGACGCGCTCTACATCCCGAGAGGTCATGAGGAGGGATGTTCGCATTCTTCTCGTCGGCGACGGTGAGTAGCTGGACTACTGGTGTGGCGGCAGAGCTGACCCATCTTCTTACCACCAGAGGGCGTCGGGAAGAGTACAATAATTACCTCCCTCATTAAAGAGTCCTACGTCGCGCATGTGCGTAGATATATCTTCTTCGTTGAATGATTCTTTGACCTTCTGCCTTCAACAGGTTCAACATGTTGTTCCAGAGGTCACCATTCCACCAGAAGTAACCCCAGAGAATGTTACAACTTACATCGTAGACTCTGGCTGTGCGTTTTATCCCACTTTCAATCGCCTATCATACTGACATGTACCAGGTACCCCTCAGGATCGTCCACATCTAGAATCCGAGATTCGAAAAGCGCATGTCATCTGCGTTGTCTATGCCATTGACAATCCCCACTCATTCGACCGCATACCGGCCTACTGGCTACCATATTTTCGCCAATTAGGCGTCAACGTAGGTGTTTCCGTCATTCTGCGCCGCACCGCAGCGTTATAGAAATATTATTGCAGGTCCCAGTGATCCTTGTAGGCAATAAAATGGACTTACGCGGAGGTGAGGTCACCAACGAAGCACTCGAAGGCGAGGTTCTACCGGTGATGAATGAATTCAAGGTGCGTTTCTTGCAGATCTTTTAATGTGAAATATTGATTTTGTGGATTAGGAAGTCGATACATGTGTTGAGTGCTCTGCCAAGATGCCCCTCAACGTACCAGAAGTGTTCTACTTGGCTCAGAAAGCCGTGCTACATCCTACTGCCCCGCTTTACGACTCACGAGACCATGTGAGTTGTTTTTGAACGTCTCTAACTATCGAATCCTAAGAAGATACGCAGGTTTTGAAGAAGGAATGCATATCTGCTCTAAGACGAATATTTAAGCTGTGCGACATAAATAAGGACGGTGTTCTAGATGCCGCAGAACTCAATGAATTTCAGGTTTAGTCGTCCGTTCCTCGTTCTGTACATTGTGCTGATCTCTCCTGTCCATCAAGAGTAAATGCTTCGACGCCCCGCTGCAGGCTCAAGAATTAGAAGGCATCAAAGAAATGGTTCGCGAACATGCCGCGGGGGGTGTGCGCGATGAGGGCCTGACCGAAGAAGGCTTCTTATATCTTCACACAGTATTCATACAGCGCGGACGACCCGAGACAACCTGGGCGGTATTGCGCAAATTTGGATACGGCGAGGATCTCAAACTTACAGAGGAGTTCCTGTATCCGAAGTATGCTGTCCCTCCCTGACTCCAAGCTTCCAAGATTGATACCTTCTCAGATTTGACGTTCCCCATGACTGTTCAGTTGAGCTTAGCCCCGCTGGCATACAATTCTTCACAGAATTGTTTGAGACATTCGACAAGGTTTGCCATACCTGTCAAATCAACCGCCTACTTGGCTGAATATGTATCGCCACTTCGTAGGACCAAGATGGTGCGCTCAAGCATGATGAACTCGAAGAGCTGTTTAGCACATCACCTGGAAACCCATGGGTCAGTCAGAAGTTCCCTGATACCACCGTTGCGGATGATGCCGGTGCTGTCACACTTCAAGGCTGGCTTGCGCAGTGGAGGTGAGCTCTTATTCTACTTTTGAGCGGCATTTCTCTCTAATACCAAATCAGCATGACTACCCTCTTGAACCACAAGACGACTCTCGAATACCTCGCATACCTTGGTTATCCACATACACCTACCACATCACGAACATCTTCACTATCAATCACTCGTCCAAGAAAAGCTGAACGACGGAAGGGCAAATCCACGCGGGGCGTCCTACTATGCTATGTGTGCGGCGCAGCCGGTTCAGGGAAGACCTCTTTACTTCGTGCATTCATCGGGCGCAAATTCAGTGAAGTTTACGACCCAACAAAGAAGATGAATAGCGTAGTGAATGTGGTGGAGATTGAGGGTGTGGAGAAGACCCTTGTCGTAAGTCCTGTGCCGCTCATCTATGAGTTCGGACCTGCTAACCGGTCTCGAAGCTGCAAGAATTTGGGTCGAGGTATGAGGCGGAAACGCTCAAAAGTTCAAAGAAGACAGATCTGGCGGACGTCATCGTATACGTGCACGATTCTAGTGATACGAACTCCTTCTCATACATCAGTAATCTCCGAGTAGGTCCCTCTACTTCCCCGTCTCCTCTCCTCGGAGCTATGCTCACGCTTGATGTTCAGCAACAATATAGTCTAGATCATATACCGACGCTATTCGTGGCTACAAAGTCGGACCTCGACCTTGCGATGCAAGTGAGTTTTACGTTCCTTATCAATACAAAAGACACACGCTGCTCATACTGATATACCAGAGACACGAGGTACAACCTGATGTTTATTGCCGACGGTTAGGACTCGCTGTTCCAGTAGCCGTGAGCGTTAAGACAGGGCAGATGGCAGACGTCTTCCACGCGATATGCAGCGTTGCGATACATCCGTATGTCCGTCCTCCCTCCCCTTCACCTCGTGTCCTAACGGATGTGTTGCAACTGTTCCATGTACAACTGCCTCTATTACATCATCACGCTACGCGGTCCCTCGCTGTTCTACCCGGAGTAGTCACAAGGCATTACCTGGATATAATGATCGGGCTTTATCTGCAGCTGCGAAGCTAAGGATGTATGCGACGATATTCACGCTTGTAGGGGGCGCTGGTGCGGGTTTACTGCTTGTGTATCGGACGTTTGCCAGGCCAGGGACCTTTGGCAACGGGCAATGGTTCACTTGGCTGTTTGGGCTTGGACGGAGAGAGTTGTAGTCTGTGATTCTCCGTAGATCTTATTCGGTTTTTTTATCATGTAGCTATCTTACAGCTTTCTAACTGCTTTCGTCTGTCTGTCGCGAATCCATCGTCTACGATCGCGGGAGCGAAGCTGATTTTGGCAATTGAGCTTGGAAAGCTGCTGCTGTGCGGCAGAGATCCGAGACAGGACCCCGGACATGTAGTCAATGAGGCCGTGGCTCCTCAGCGGCCACATCGGCCCCTTAAACTTAATTTATAAGCTTACGGCTGAGATCTGCCAGGATCTGCCTCGTAATCAACCGAAAACCCCAACTATTGCCAGCCAAAGAGGCCGGAATTGGCGTTGGGGGTCGCTGAGGTGTGGTCCGGGGTCCTGCTCAGCCTTGCAGTGAAGGCGTGGCGTCAGAGGCGGCTCACAGCGAATAAGAGAGTTATACCGACGAATACAGCCTACAATAGCCCCGTCAGTCCTTTAGCCAGAGGCCACGTCTTTCTTGAACTACATCTTCAATCAATCACAGCTCAAAGCTCGAGCATTATCTCTTGAACAACACTAAATTTTCACCCCGCTCCGTAGTATTGCTTGAACCGCAACCTCCTCTTACCTTGATCTCCTTTGGTTCACAGTTCCGGACACACATTATGGATGAAGACATGCAGTTTGATTCAGGGGCGACCGCATTCTCAGCCCTTCACCAGTATCCGCACATTCAGCCACCAAACGGTTCTGGTGATAGGAAAATGTTGTGCGTGCACATCCATATTCGTAGAGAATCAAACTTTGATTAATGACACACACAATATAGGGATCTAGTATTCGTGCAAGATTGTACTGGCAGTCAAGGCAGTTATATCACGTCTGCTACCAAGAATATACAAGCTATATGTCAACATATATTCGAATCTGGCAAATTGCAGGCTCAAGAAGACCTCCGCATCGGCCTGGTGGCATATCGCGACCATCCTCCGCAAGATCATACATATGTCACGAAGAACTTTGGTTTCTCATCCGATATCAACAAAGTGGAGAATGACCTGAGCACGCTGTACGCCAGTGGAGGTGGTGATGGGCCCGAGGCAGTCACAGCAGCGCTAGCGGAGGCGCTGAATATGGGCTGGAGACCCGAGGCGAGTAAAATGGTCGTTCTGATCGCGGACGCTCCACCACATGGGATCGGTGAATACGGTGACGGTGCGTGCTACTTCGCAAACTATTTACTCGACAGAGCGCTCACGTCTGTTATAGGCTTCGACGATGGGTCCCCTGATGGCAATGACCCACTTCAGGTAGCTCGTCTCATGGCGAATCGGGGAATCACATTGGTGTGTACTTCGTCAATGCTCCAAATATTAGGCGGATGTTGACAATCACCAGTTCTTTGTAGCATGCGAGCCAGCGTTGAGCGGCTACTCAGTGCGTTCGTATTGAGATGTTATGACATCCTACTAATTTTTCTGCAGTATGCTACAGACTTTTTTCAAGCACTCACAAACATCACATCGGGCCTCATGCTACCGCTCACAACAGCCGATTTGCTTACGCATGCAATCGTCGGCAGCGTACTGGAGAACCTTGACATGGAGCGTCTTGTACGCGAAGTTGGTCAAGCAGTGTCACAGCGGATACTCGGGAATAACGAAAGTGTCGACGACGTGGCGCGAGAGCTTCATGAACGTCTTCTTCTCCGCAACGAGAGCACGAAGAAGGTCGTGATCGAGAGCATATATCGCGAATCAGAAGAAGCGAAACACAACGTTAGCGTGTACATGCAAGCACCTAGTCTGGCTGAAGCACGTCCATTGCTTAAAAGAGTAAGTATCATCGATGATCTCCCCACTATTCGGATTCTTGGCGTCCTAACTCGTCTGCCCAGGTACCGGGAACGCGTTTTACCGACAAGTATTTGCATGCCCGGATGTCGTCTTCACGTACTTACACTCCGTATCCCTACCCTCCTCGCGGAATCAAAACGTCCAGTGTGACGTCGTCCGCGCCAGCAATCCCAACGCCCTCACACTCTCCTCCGCGCAAAGTTGTCACAGATTTCGCAGCGTTCGGCGCACCGAAGAACGTTAGCGTGTTTGGAACAGCCGTTGCCTCGACCCCGTTCTCCCTCGCAGGTGGCAAGGCTGCTTTCGGCGGGATCCGCAACGGTGGTTCTCGTGGCGCGATCGACGACGAGGACGATGAGGATGACGGCCCCGCTGATGATGGGGCACAGAGGGTTGAGCTGCGCGAAGATTCAATCACATTCGACCAGGCGCGACGTATCGCAATGCAGAGCGCATGGAGGAGCGCACGTATATAACATTGAGGATGTTCGTGTTGTTCAGGATCACTTACGGACCTTATACCAACCCCAGCCGTGACGGTTGTGGTAATCCCTATTGACGTCCTGGTGACTGATAGTCTTGTTTGCACCCCTATCCACCATTGCATCCGTCCTACCATCGCATCGCTTTTTCGCACATACACTTGTGGCTTAGCTTGACTTGAAAACAAAGGAAACGTTGTGTATCATCAGTTCACAGTAATAGCATCTCGCTCCTAGGGCCTGTACAACTATAGATGCATGGAGTAACATACCCGCCATAGAAGTGAAGTACACGTAAAATGTATTCGTCGGGGTAAAACATATGTATGGTATACAGAATCTAAAACTTATCAGCTAGTGGATTGAACTGAGTCACTCCTTTTCCGTTTTTTCTTCTTGTGAGCTGCATCCCGCGATTCCTCATCTTTACGGGCTAATCGCTCATGAGTAATATCTAGCAGGCCTTCCACGACGTTGACTGCCATAACAACCTCCTCTCCAGCGTCTTTGTCTGACTCTACACTAACCGACTTTCCCTTCTTTTCTGCCTTTAGTCGCTTCTTCTCCTCTTTTCTCGCTCGCTTTTCTGCCCTCAATTTCTTCCTCTCCGTTTTCGCAAGTTTCTCATCTTGGCAACTGAGTCCTATTTGCTCCCCGGTATTCGATCCCTCAGCCTCCTCCTTGCTTTTTCTCTTTTGCTCCTTCGCCCGCTTCGACAACCTTTTCTCCTCTTGATCAGGTCCTGAGCCAGAACGTTTACGACGTTTCTTCTCCCTATCCCTTTTGTCGCCATCTCGTTCTTCCCCAATATCCGCATCACTCTTCCGCTTCTTCTTTTCCTTCTTGACAGCTTTCAAAGCCTCTTCCACTGTAACCACATTCTCTACAACATTCACCTTCCCCTCGGCAACCAATACCCTTTCCTCAAATTCGCTACCAATTACGGGCCCACGAAAGAATCTCGAGTACAGGGTACGCCTTGCAGCTTCTTGTTTAGCAGCGGCCATAACGCTAAGTCTGGGGGTAGTGCTTCCGCTTGCAGACGAAGAAGAGGGCTCCCCAAGAGGAGTCGATACACCAGATAGGATGGGCGTACCAGTGGTTGGTCGCCTATTCGAAATGATGCCAGTGGTGGTACGGTGGATTGATACAGTGATACCAGACGGCTCGGTGTCCTCCTAGGTGATAGGAACCATTGTTAAAGTTCGAGCCATTCGCGACCAAACTGTGGCACGTACAGAGTCACTGTCGTAACATTTCACCTTAATCGAATTGGCAGCTGCAGAGAAAACACTAGAGCCATTTCAAGAAAAAGTCAAGGCACGGTAAACGCAACCGATAGAGCCATTAATGAACTTACTGGTCCCAGAACGGGAAGGCTTCATCGCGGTCCTTTCCAATCCCTGATAAGGTTTTCTTTTGTGTGACTATAACGGGTCGGCTTATTGCTCCATTACGAAGCCCTGTGCCTTTTCCTTCCCAGCCTTGGGAGACAAGGTATGCATGGCCGTCGAGAGGCATGGTGGAATGAGTTCACTGTCGGTGCAGTTGGTCGCTTGCACACTAACAAAAAATAGGATTGGCGCCCATATTGAGATAGCGATCCGTGCAACCACGTGGATCTGAAATCCTTATTTCTTTGGAATTTCTCTCGGCGACCTCAACCACATATTGTACTCGGGGGCATATCTCGATTTTTCTCTCACACACACCCTTGATGCCTTCCGCGGTGACACGGCCGAAGCTTTTTTCTTCTTTAACACCGGATGGCCTCCTAGCTTTCCAGTTTTCTTCATGGTACCCAAGGTTTTCATCGCATAGCATCAAGTCCACAATCATCCGGCCTTTGAGCAAAGAATTTCATGAATACTTAGACTCTGATGGCGTATTTGTACCCGAAGGATCTGAAGGCCTGTCAGTCGCTCTCCAGTCTGGCTTTGTGGAATTCCATATGAACACATCCTATGCACCACTAGGCCTGCAGAAAGCACACTCTCTGACGATAGTGACGAAGGTGAAGACGATGAAGATGAAGAGCCCCGTCGCAAGTTCTCCTTCCCTGAGCTGGATGCTAGAATTATGGAGGCCGTATCAAGCTACGGCGCTGTCTTCCCGAAACTCAATTTCTCTTCGCCGAGAGTGAGTATACCGATACCCCGTCTGATACTTTAATCACTGATTTATTGGTATTCAGGATGCTGCTTGGATGTTACCGGCATCCTCTCCTCTAAAATGCGTGTCGCCAGCAGACGTCTATCTACTGTTGAAATCTTCAGATTTTGTTCTGCATGATATTGATACAACTCAGCTATTTAGCGGGTGCGAGCCTTCTGTGGACGACGAGGCCAGAATGCCAGAATATAATCTCGAACTTGTGCTGCGGAAGTGGTATCCAATCGATCGCAGCAGAGAATTGAGATGCTTCGTGCGCAGGGAGATTTTATTAGGTGCGCTAGTTCGTCTGTGCGTGTAATGGGACCCATTCATTAAGCCCCTTTTCTTCGTAGGAATTTCGCAACGCGACCCAAATCATTATGAATTCTGGAGTGAGCAGGCAACACAAAGTCAAGTGCTCGATGCTGTCACAAAGTTCTGGGAGGAGAATATCAAGGGCAGGTGGGAACAAACAGGTGGTGACTGTCAGTGTCTCCATTCGTTTAAAAATATGAGGTACTAACTGATGGTATAGATACCTTCGACTTCCTCCTAACACGCGATCTGTCTCGAGGGCACATTTTGGATTTCAATCCATATGAGCCTCGCACCGATCCACTGTTGTTTACATACGACGAGCTCCTGGAGCTCCTGGCGGAGGCCATAGCTAGCTTGGATTACGTGCCAGAACTACGGGTCATCGATTCCCGTGCTCATCCAGCAGCTACACGCAACGCTCCGACACATCAGCATAATATGATTCCATTCGAAGCGCTTGCACTCAGCAGCGGCAGAAACCTAGAGGAATTCACGGGTGTATGGCAAGAACAACTAAGAAGATCGACTGTAGATAGCGACGACGAATCTTAATCATGATCCTCTAAAATTGCATCATAAAATTGGTATCTGGCATTGGAAAATTGAGTATTACTATCAACAGATACGGACTCTAGCAACGCTCGGATCGTGATCACTCGTCCTAGAGTCGTAATCAGGAGCCCAGCTGTTCACATGAACATGTTCGACTTCAACGCCCCTCAAACTGACCACCGGCGATAGGAAAATGTGGTCAAGTTGCTCCATGCTCTGGTCAAAGACATAGGTATATCGCTCTACGGGGTCGATACCCGCAAGTTCATCCGCTTCGAAGACCAGGCCATTGAACGCGGCGAAAACAGAGCGCGTTTGGATGAACTCGTTGAAGTCTCCAGCGATGATGATGCTTGCAAGAGGGTCTAGCTTCAGAATTGACTTCACGAACGTCTGAGCATCACCTAAGCTCATGTTGTTTTGTAAGATTCGAAATGGGAAATCACTCACTGCGATGACTTCTACTTGACTTGTGCGTTGATCTACATCGCTGTTAATGGGTGGGCGGGGATCGCCTTGTATTGAAGAGCTATCATCGGACTTGGAAGCGTCATGGACATTTATTGTGAAGAATCTGTGGCCATCCGTGGTTTCCCATGCAGCTACAAGAGGTTTACGGCTTACGTTCCACGCAACGTTTATGGGGTCGATACGACCGGGATTAAAGCTGATCTGGTGTCTGAGTATATTATGGTAGATATAGAGAGTAGAGTATACCTGAGTGTAAGTTTGCCATCATGTCCGAATACAGGTTTGGTGGCGTTCAAAGGCCCTCCGACGGGTGAGCCCTTCACCAAGCTCACTTTCTCCTCCCGGTACCTAGCGAAAGTTATTCAATCAGAGGTGTCAGCGGGTGAACACCAATGACGTACAAATATGCCGGACGAATATTTCCTCCAGGAACCCCGCCGTCTTGATCATTCTCAGAAATCACTTCGGTGTAATTATATGTCACCGCGCTAATGTTCGCGATAGCGGCAGTGAGGGTAGATAATGTCACGTCCGCAGAGACTGTGCCATCGTCTGTCTCACCCGAGTTGTCCTGGATCTCTTGGAGGAACATGATGTCAGGTGTAAGCAAGTAATCCCCGATGTGAGCAGCAACTGATGGGAGATGTGAAGATTCTGGGCCCATGTTATCCACCTACGAGACTTGATCAATTAGTGAAACGATGACTATCGCATGTATAGGACGCGCATTATAGTCGCCAATGGTCAGGACACAAGTGTTGCTACTTGATTTCAGCTTGGTTGGAGATACGGTGGGATCGGGAGTGGATAAAACAGTTGGTGCAGTAAGAGGCAGAATGTAATAAAAGCCAAATCTGAAAAGAGCTCAGTCGCCTTGGGGAAAAATTTGACAATAAAACTACTAACTGGTACTGTACCACACCCGTGATATCTGTCAAGGTCTTCCCAACACACATCTTTGGATTCTGAGTACCATCCAAAGGTGATCCTATGATGATTGTCTCAGGATTGGCATCTGGGATTCCGTCGGGTCCTGCATCCCGGTATTGATGAGCAAAAATCTTATACAATGAGTAAAAGAGACATACCAAACGCAAGAGTGAGACCGCCCCGCGTGTTCACACCTGTAGCCTTCCAGTCTCCCCTGACCCAGAACTCTCCGTAACTATTCTCAAAGCCTATCGAGACAGGTTTTGGAACAGTAACGAGTTGACCTTCTAAGCTTGACCAGAAATCAACGCCATACTTGTTGGGTTGCATCGTCGCGTTAACAACGTCAATGCGGCTCTGATTATTTGGAACGGAGAGGAAGCCATCACGGCCGACATCCAAAGCGGAAAGCTGCTGTGTCGGGGGGCTGCGATCAACACCAAGGACAAGGGGTTTCACTGTGTTGTTGTGTGACAGTATGGTAATGTTTGTTGGCGAACCCAATTCAGTGCCATAGAGATATGTAGGGTCCGAGCTGGACCGGAACTCCTGGACTTTTCCTGAGAGCGTAACAGAATCACCAACCACCACCGCATTTAGGACTTTGCTGGAAGTAGAGTAGACATACAGGCCGCTGGAAGCACGGACATCCGACACAGAAGGACCTTGGATGTAGAATCCAGTCGAGGCCTGAAAATCAGTCAAGTCGCGAACAATTTCAAGTGAAGTTCCAATACGGTAGTTTGCTCAACAACGCACCTTTGCCGTGACTATTCCTGCTACGTTCTGCGCCGCCTGCCCGGTCAATGGAGATTGGAATGCGGGACCTTGGATATCAGTGATATTGACCGCGGTGACCGAAGACACTATTGCTGTCCACTGGCCAAGCCAAACAGCCCAGTGTCGTGCAGCAAACATGATTGCCTTTCAGCACAGTGAATGCTAGGGCCTACTTTGTGAGGACCCGACCCCATGTTATATAGCCACTTTACATGGTCCAGACGACTCGGATGCCAAGACTCTCCGATCCCACATGGTCCGCTGTCGTTGTTTCGACGGGAACGTGCGTTCGCGATGTCAGCCCAAATGGCAAGGAACAGATAGGATTGTGTGCATTGAATATAACACGCATGAAAAGAGTATAACCCATCGGAATTCTGATGTCTCGAGGAACGAGCGGACGGCGATAGTGACGGTCCATGTCGAAGGTGCGTTTTCGCCGTAAACGAGTATGCATATGCCCAACTTACCTTGAGATTTGAAAGCTTGACGCACAGGGCAGTAAACGAAATCCTCGCCTCAATTTCAGAAGTTTATTACTTAATGTAATACACAAAACAGCCAGACTATAAAAGAAAGAAAGGAGCAAACAGCCAGTATCGATACAACTTCAAAGGGTAACATCCCCGCAATGTTCTTCCAGAGAACGCCATATTAAGGAACAATCAAACGAAACCCTCATGGCAGGAAATCCGAGACTGATATGAACAGAGCGCCAACAGCGTTTATTGAATGGCTGCGTGACATTGGGTGTTCTGCGTGTCGCAATCGCTTACTGCGAAGCCTCCGCCGCTGTTCGCCTTGTCGGCACATTGATTGTGCTAAAATCACGACAATGAGAAGATAAACGACACGAATATATCAACGAATACACACCTGGACATCGCAAGAGCGGCCAAGTGCAGCAGCTAAGTTCAGGAAATCATCGCTGTTTTCGACAACGAAGCCACGGCCACCAGCGGTCACTGCAGGTGCTGTGACACCACCAACTAAAGGACAGCTTGTTAATGAGAATAATCTGAGGAAGGGCTTGATGATACGTACGGGCACCTGTGAAGGTCTGGAGGTCTGATCCTGATGTTGCAGCTGTAGTGGAAGTGGCGGCAGCGGCGGTTGAAGTTGCCACGGCCACACTAATTCTCTCGTCAGTATGCTGTATTGAGGTAAGGAGCCTTTTACGTACATTTGCGTTGCTGCTGAAGTGGCTTCTGCTGCTGCTGTTACAGTGACGGTGGCTATCGAATAGTCAGAAATGGTATTGGACACGATTTATTGGCAGAGACTCACTAGCGGATCCGCATGAGGCAGTGGCCGCGGCTGTGTCGTCCGCCGTTGCTGATGCTGAGCTCGCGGCCGTCGCAGCACTGGAACCTGCTGAGACGCCTGCAACAGCAGAAGAAATTTCGTCCGTTGTAGCATCCTCAACTAGGAGGTTCTGAGTGAAGATACAACCGTTGGGGTCATTTGCATCGTCACAGGTGTTACCTAGTTCAAGAATGTATTCAGCACACTCTTGCTTTCGCGTACCCAGATGTATACTCACCCTTTCCGGTAGAGTCATTGAGGTCACCAGGAGCGAACGTCCCCGATTTAAGGGCGTCCTGGGGGTCCCCTCCGATTGAAGCGATCTGTTTGGCCAACTCGAGAGTGATCGCCTTGTTAGTCGCGGCGGCACCAGTCGAAGCAGGATCCTGGTGTTGAGTAAGAGCGGCAATTTCGGGGTTGGCAGCAGTCTCTGTACAGAGCACGCTGGCAAGGCCAACTTTGCCAGTGTTGCGCTCAATAGCCCTGAAAATCAATGCATTGGTCATACCCTACTGATGTGTAAGTTCATAAGCTCTGTATTCGTATGGATATAGATATACCTCAACATCGCCAGCAGCCTTGGCATTGGTGAATGCTTGATCAGCAGTCGCTTGTTGCAGGCAATCCAAATTCTGGTCGAAGATACCTTCAATAATCCGAACACGGTTTCAGTGTGTCAAGTTAACTCACAGTGATTTTTCCTGCACCAGCTGCAGCTGCAGCATTCCCCAGAAGACCGAAGATTGGGTCTTCAATGCCGTTGGGGTTGTTGACGTTCAAGCTCGCACGGACAGACGTGATGATGGGTTCATGCGAATGTTCTGTAGTGAGTGTTAGAACTCTTAACTCCCACCAGGACTATGATCAAAACCAACCTTGGGGAACCTCACGCCTGATAGGAAGTGCGCAAGCACTCCAGGAAAGGTAAGCAACGGCGAGCACAACGGCTTTGTATGACAACATGGTAGATAATGGTCAACGGGAGGTGAAGTTGGATGTAAACTGTTGAATGAGAAAAGAACGGAAGCGCCAGCGACCTACAACCATTCGGAGAGAGTGCATTACTATCAGACGTATGAAAAGAGGTGATTGACTTACGGGAGAACTTGAAAATAAATGGTCAAGAACCTGTCTTGGCTGGAAAAGAGGGCGAGGAAAGCTTGGAGGAATCTGCGCATTACATGCTGGCTTTTGTACAAATCCGCACATCCATCCGGGCCGCCTGTAATTATGGAACGGGCCTGGAAACTCAAGTGAAGAAGAGTGAAGAACAGGGGATCAACGATGGTTACCGGCTACGACTCGAAAGGAATGTTCTATCGGAGAGGGCCCAGCGAGCGAATGTAGGCGAATGTACCATGGCAATACTGGTCGGGGATGCTATTCAAGGCCATTCGTTGGCTTAAGCCTCGCATTGGCCCACGGCAGTAATTATTGAGCGGATGGTTGTCTTCACGACCACCTTTATCGGAGTCCTTCAACAAGTTCGCGTGAGTGCACCCGTACTTTCCTAAAAAGGCATGCATCCTCCGAGTCCTCTTCGCAACCAAACGTGCTGTAGAGTACGCAACGTAGTATCGCCGAAAAAATTACGGTTTCGAATGTGCTTGATTGCTTCTGATCATATCTTGGTGGTTGGAGAGGATGAAAACTGAGATGTGCTGAGCTTCTTCAAGGTGGCCGGTCCCGCCGTGCGTCTAAGCACAAGGCACAAGTAGTATTTGCGAGTTTCGGAGTCGGTAAAGTCGATGTTGCAACAATCAAAGTCTGTATCAAAAATACGAGGATTTTTCTTACGCGACAATAAAAAGACATGGCGCAGTCATTATGAGTTTCGTCCGCCTCCGTCCCTGAGCGCATGCCAACTAGTTACTACAGTATTGTAGTGTCACCTGCCACTTTCTTAGCAAGCCATTGTCTCATCAGAAGAATCCAGTAATACAGATGAGTAGATTACGGACTGGATCTACTTGAGGCTCCGAATGCCCTGTGGAAACCGTAGTGAGGTTATTAGGGATATTCTTTCATGATAGACAAAAAGGGAGAGCATGGAGGATCTTGACATGCAGAGTTGCGCAATGTGCGATAGGTCCCGGATTGTGGGAATATTATACAACACACATCCGGTTACACAAGCTGCGGATGAGTATGGTTACAAAACAGCGGAACATGTCCTACCATGGCGACAAGTAGCTGAGATTGGATGTAGACAGATGCCTTGACGTCACTCCCGGGACAAAGGTAAGAAAGAAAGGACAACCATCGCAGTTGTGAACGAGGTATATGTCTAGACGAGACGAACAGATGTCGAATCCTTCTTAGATAGAGAATGAAGGTCTTGTTCTACGACAACATTATCAGATGGCGATATATGAGATCAGGAATGTAACTCACGGATACCCCATACGTGAGATCGGAGGTCCAAGAATTCTAACGGGGATCATAAATGCAAGAATTAGGAGGTGGAGAGATCGGTGGCTTACCGACATGTAACCCATCATACAGTTTCTTCATCTCAGCACGAACTCTTGAGATATCGTCCTTGCTCGAGGATGATTCTCTCAATGCTTTCAAGTCCTTCTCCACTTCCTCTATCCTTCGAATATGGGCAGAAACCTTTCGGATCACGACGTTATGGTAAGAAACCTCATAACGTGGCAATGACGGACCTTCGCTGTGCTTAGCTGCAACTCCTCCACGCTTGCCTGCAATGCTGCTGAGGCTTGCTTGTACTCATCAAGTAGATGATACGCGGCATACGAAGAGGCAAGTGAGAAACCAAAGAGAAACCCTACAATTCTATCTCGACAGTCAGAAGATAAACATTGTATGCGCCGATATAGCGTACAGACACTCACCCTCCCCGGAACGCGCCTACTGGCTTCTTGGGTGGTGGTACTGTACCGAGATTGGGGCTCGTAACTTCCTCACGCACTGCGCGAGTAGTTGAGATCCATCGCTGAGAAACCTGAGCAGAACGCGGTCTAAAAGTTGCAACAGACCGTGTGAGGACGGAGGACATGGTGGTGAGCGTATGAACACAGCGCGGCGACCTACTCAACGCCGACTCATTACCGAAATTGGCAATTCGGCTTTGTCTTGAACACTCTTGAACTCGAACTTCGTCCTCGTGTCTAGGTTGTACACTAACAAACCTAAATCTTTGGGTACGCTCTGACAGCTTCCCAGTAAAATACACGCACAAGTTCAGACATCCTCTAATTCCCAGGCTTCCATTTAAACTTACTGTCTCAAACCAATAACGACCGATGTCGGGCAAACGGAAGAGCGAAGAAGGAGGTTCCATAGAAATCACAGGTAGAGAGAAAAAGAAACAAAAGACAGCTCTCGCTCGGACGATCGCCGTTCAGCCTACGCGTAGTCCTGGTAGTTCAACACCTATTCAGAATGCCGTGGCGGGGCCCTCGAAATCTGTCCAATTTGCCAGTGAGCAGAGATACTGCGTTAATTAGCAGCACACATTTAACTTGATATCTTATAGAACTGCCAGGATCCCTGGACGTGGAGAAGTTTACCGAGGTACACTATATTGTATCCTCAGTTATTACCTGTCCCTTGACCTCGCATTCTTTACTCAGGCGCGAGCATTCGAAATCAACGCGATGCACACTGCGATGAAGACTGCTAGGTATGTTCCCAATTGTATCAAAGTTTTATGAATTAACAGCGAAGGTTATCTTAGAGCCACTGGTTCTCAAAGAGCCTGGCAGCAACTTCCGCGACATTTGCGCCGCCGAGCTGCTAGCCACGATGTTCGCAGAGTGCCGTTACGGCTACGTGATAAAGCCAAATCTGAAGTAAATTATGATTTGTTGTGCACCATGATGCCTTCTACTTACTGTCCATAAAGATGGACCCTATGCGGCGCAAAGCCCTAGGCAGGTCGCTACCAAAACGCGGAAAATCAAGGCAGCTCTCGCGCACAGCCGTTCTACTCAAACGTCAATGTAGGTAGCCTTCGCTTGCAAGCAGGTTCAGAGCAATTATTGACGGCCATGAGCTCTTAAGTGAACAAGGCTTGGTTGGAAACCCACATCTGGCATGCTAAGCGTATGAAAATGGAGAATATGTGGGGATACAGACTTGTTGGTTATTTTCACGCGCTTACATACGAGGATATCTTATCAACCTTTCCTCAGGCTGTTCAACCCACAGAAACGTCTTTCAGGCCATCTCATCGTGCTTCTATGCATGGTTCCATAATCCATGACGCTTCGTATTATGGGTTACTGGAGCTTAAAGGCTCTGAACATATCCTGAGCGCAATATTGGAGATGTGCAGCGACCCTCAAGGACCAAGTCCTGGTGCAAAGAGGTATGCATTCGGGTTAGATCTAGTGTCCCAATGAATAAGATGCTTATATCCATATACTCCTAGGTTTACCACAGGTTCGCGCGCCTGCGATACTCATTTCTATAGGCGCGGATTATATCCTTACGGACTGATTGCCCCCATAACCGTGCTCTGGCAAGCCTTGCCAATAAACGGCCAAATGACCACTCAGAGTTCAGCATCAGCGGCTCCAGTCGATAGCAAACCTGGAGCACCAGGAAGCAGCAAGCGGAAGCGGAAACAGAAAAAGGGCAAGGAACCGGAGAAAGTCACCTCAGCTTCGGAAGTAAAACGGCTTGTTTGGGTCAAAGCTCATCCATCTGTTTTTGAAGAGGTATTCGTTGAAATTAAGACGGCGGCTTCTTTTGTCTTGGAAGCAGTGAAAAAAGCTGCTGCACCGACAGATGAACCCTCCGAGGTAGAGATTGCAGATTTGCGGGAGCATGTCAACATCTTTGAAATTACAGGACCGAAGGCCAGTCAGGTTATTCATGGTGCACTGAAACCTGTCGGAGAGGACGCCAGGCCTGACTTCAAGAAAGTAAGATTGCCTTTCGCTGTCTCTTTCCTCTCTCTGATGCTTCTTAGTGTTGGAATGCCCTCAGTGATCTGCAGACGACAGCGTCGATCCCAAGGAACATGGTGATAGGGTTCAAAGTGCACGATCCTCGACTAAAGTTCGTATTGTAAACCATTTCTATAGACAACTATTGACATCCGCCGAATCGCAGCTTCCCACCAAAGAATGCCAAGGTCAATATCGACCAGAATAGCCTGCCTAGTTTGTCTCCAGCCGCTACCTCTTTCTTCCCCACTTCCGTTCTGGCGCAGAGTGATATATGGGACGAAAGTGTTCGCCAGCCTCTCCGCAAACCGCGATATAAAAAGAAGGATATCGATGAACGGAAGTCCAAGGTCCGCATTGATCATTTCGTCTTGTTACCTATTGTAACATAGATGCAGAATCTCATACCTGGAACCCCTATTCAAGCAAAAGACAAAGATGATCGCATACCTGTATTACTTATCCAGCGCTCGCTAGAGACCCCTTCGACAGGTCCTAACCATTCACACTCAACTCAGTCCAATTCACCCTCTCTCCATGGATGGACTTTAATCGTCCCCTCCGGTTGGGCTATGCCGTTCTTTTCCTCTTTGATCTTTACAGGGACCCGTGTAGGCGGGCAGCGCGAACGGCAGACACAATCCTTTGAAGCAGGTTGCTCTTATTTCCCTCGAGATTATCCAGGCACGGAATCCTACGATATCTATTCCGAAGACCGGGAGTTTGAGGAGAAGAGTCTATGGGAACGAAAGCCACCTGCGAAAAGGCCCAATTACGAGAAACTCGGTTCCAGAAGTCCATGGAGACCTGACTGGGAAGTCGTATTAGGTCTGCAGGATCAGTCGACGGGCGAGGAGCTCCTGGCTGCACAGCGGGAACAAGTAATGGACGTCGATAATCCAGCAGAGGCAACAGCTGAGGCGGAGGAGGGCAGGATCCAACCGTGGTTGCTTCGTGGGCCCGGGGCGCAGGCAGCTCTGGATGCAGCGTCATCCATGTTCAACCATTGTCCCGGCTTACTCGAACATATGAACAAACTACGTGAAAAGCGTAAGATGGGTCCGCTCACTGTTCGCGCGGACAAGTTATGGCAGAGTGCAATAGTTCGAGTGAGTGCGCGTATGTGCGGTCGAGGCCGTCCGGAAGATTTAGCAGTTATCTATCAAATGAACGATGAGGAGGCGCGAAAATGGATGAAGGCTGAGAGCATGAGAAAGAATGGACTTGCTGCGATGCACGAGAATACCGAGGACGAAACAGAGGTGCGTTGCGACAACAGATATTTTGCCTGATGATAATTCCCTAACAACTTGGCGACGTAGCTTTCAACTGTCACCCCTGCCCAAGAATCCATCATTGGCTATATTACAACGGGAAACTTTTCACTTTCCTTGGGAGAGGGCTCCGCTATTGGTGCCATACCTGTTGCCCGGCTCTTCGAGCTAAAAGAACAAGCCAGGAGGTGAGATACATAAATAAGTGTCCCAAGTCTGAAATTGTCTGAAATGTGTGTAGACTTGGCGCAGGCAGCATATTACTTGTCAAAGCCCGCGACCGGCACGAGATCATCTGCCGCGCCGCACGTCTTGAGGTACTAGCAGACTGATATGTAGTAGGAAAGCTTGGCAAGAGGTCAAAACAAAGGGGGAGCAAGCGTGGATATTGTACACTATTGTACACCGCGATAGGAGCGTAATAAATGCAAGGTCGATAGCAGAGATAGCAGGACAAGTGGCGAGAATTCAAAACAATAACACGAAAAAATTACCAAGGTCACTGTCATATTTTCCATCTCTCCACCGCCTGCATAACCAACCGAGCCATATCTTCTTTCGCTTGTTTTTTCGCACCGTCCGAGATACCTTCGAGCGCGTCGATTTCGCCCGGTGTTGTTTCGAAAGGGTTGAACTCTAAAAGATGGCCGTCTTGGGTGGGCACAGCTACAAGCGCAGTAAGTGAAGGAAGCGAAGGACCGAGGTCAGACAACGTCGTGTCTTCCTGTGGTGGTGTGGCCCTAGGAGTGCGTGTGGGAATAAATCCGTTCGTTCGAGGGTTTGATTGAGACTGAGACGCAACGACTATGGTGGTTTGAGAATTCGTTCGAGAATGCAAACCGTTACTTGAAGTTGACCGTACGATGATACTATTCGTCCTGTTCCGGTTCGCTTTTGAGACTGAGTGTTCCGATCCACCGCCTTCCTCACCCTCCACCTCTGTGACTTTACTCAACCAACCGCTCAAGTCAAGACTCAACGGGTTTGCTAGTGGCGAGCCGTTAGCACTGAGCATGCTTTCATCTCTTCGAGGCCACCGAGGATGAGACGCAGAGCTAATCGCAGGATTGAATGAGGGCACAGAGGGAAGGCGGACATTGAGCGTGTGCGTTGTGCTTGAAGATGGCTTAGACGGAGAAGGAAGCTTAGATGGGGAAGGTGGTCTGGAATTCAAGCGAGGGAATGGGATAGGATGTCTACTGGGCCCAGGCTTGTACGGACTAGGGGACGGAGCTCTCGACGGTATCCGTTGCATCATGCGAGCCTATTGGGAGATGCATATGATATAACATGAACGAATAGCGCGTCACTTACTGTTGCTGGTGTTTTGACTAGCGGAAGTCGGGCCCTCTGCGCTGTCCCTACCCCATTAGACGGTCCTGCTTTCTTAGGGGTAGCCGTCATGATACGAGCTAAAGAAAACTATTCGCCCCAGGTTCAATATGATGTTTTCAGAAACGTACCGTTCTTCACTCCTTTGGACGACTCTGCGTCTAAATCCCCAGTATTTGACCCAACCTTCAGCTCCGCTTCTTGTGACTCAACCCATTTCCTCTTCCTCGTCGTCTTATCTATCGCTTCTGCCTCTCCTCCTAGACGTTCTCTGTTGAGAGCTCTGAGACATGCACGGATATCGCCGTTGTATTTAGCGAATTCGCGCATGGTTATGTTGCGTACGAGGGGAGGCACGCGGGAGATATGACTTTCCTGATGCACGCGGAAATTCTCTAGAGCGTCCGCAAGCCATGATTCAAACTGCTGCGCACGATGTGATACTGAAAAGATACGATGATTGGATTAATAGTGAGGTATTGTTTCGGACAGGTGTACCTTCGAGGTCGAGGTTGGCCAAGAGCTGCTTCTTCTCTTCTGCAGAGTACTTCCTCTCCGCAGGTTTTGAATCCGCTTCCGCTGCCATTTTACACGTCCGCCGTATTTGGCCTCTGAGAGCTGAGGGATTTTTGAGGACCGGTAAGGATGGAGCTGTGAGAAAGACGAAGAACTTGAGACTTAAGAGTGCTGTACTGGGAAACAGGCGCTAGAGCGCGCAGTGCACCCATCGAAGTAATAACACGGCCAAATGTGGAGAGCTTGTTTGTTCGAACCCGCCGCGGGCCAAGTTCTTAGACTCGGAAAACAATTATCATTCAAGTCCTACAAACCGTGTAGAGAACATTGAGCTCTAATGAAGATGATATATTGATTTCTGAATTTATGGGAGTGGATTTAGAAAAGTGATTCATATCACCGCTACAATTGAAGGTGTCACTAGACTAGTACCGCTCACTTCAACCAGTACCACCACCACTATCCAAGTCAGCCCTAGAATATCTTATTTCCTTTTCATTTACAACCTTTCATAACGCATATCCTCCCCTTCAAGTACAAGTCTGAGGATGCCAACGGTCAGCATGCTTTCTGGGTCCAATACAACAGCGGCCGTTCTAGAGGATGGATCCCGAGTCAGCTCAGCGAGGGGAACCTTCGACTGTTCGGCACATACAAGTAGCTCACACAGCTCTACAAAACACAACAAGGATGTCACCGCTCGTAGGACGGATCTTCTCTCAAGTGTCTTGTCTGGTATCGTCGAAGAACCCAGCTTGAAGTCAAATTCAATTTACGCCTTCACCAACCTTCTATCGAACAAACGTAATTTCATCCTCCCTACACATCAGGTTAGAGCCGCAATCTGCGATAATATTAACATCAAATCCAAAGAGTCAACCAGTCCTGGCTTGAGGCTATAGCGAGGATTCCAGGATTCATGAGCCCAGTCTTACTTTCAAATCGCCACACGAAGATTCTGGAATCACACGTGTGTTTGACAAAACCTCGCCGATAAGGATTATCCCTGCAAATACAAGCGCGAAGACCTGCGAAGACTTTAAAGAAGTTGCTTCTGTTACAACAAGAATTCTCTCATTTACTTATGCCTCCAAGTGTGAAAGACTGCAAATACGGTGTCCCATCGTCCCTTCGCGGTATGTTTGCACTCACCGTTAATGTTTATGCTGATATCTTAACAATAGTGTTTCTTGTCAGACCCTCGTCAGCCATTCGGTGTCGTCAATACGAACGTCAGGTTAATCCCGACCGCACCCGGGATGCCAGCCCATGATAGTTACCGCTTCCTCATCGAGAACTTGGTAAGTCTTACCCAGAGAACCCCCCAAAAGGATCTTGCAATCATCTACGAAACCATCCGCCGACCTTGCCTATTTCCTTGGCGTAACTACACGCTCGATATTTCACCACACGCTTGCGGCCTCCACCACGATGCAACATTGGCTGCCGGACCGCTTCCTGCAGTAGATGACTCTTATGTTTCTGAGTATCTGGCAGGTATCGTGCCTACTCCATCACTCCCCCGAAGGACCATCAATGAGGTTTATGAGTCTGATTCTGAAATATCCTCCGGGACCCAATGCTGCTACAGGTCGTCCGAGCGATCCTGACTTATCCTTAGGTCAAATTACGAGCCTCCGCATCAATGTAACTGAAGTCATTGATCTGTCCGGTATCTTCTCATGATCCACAACTCCGTAGGTCCTAAGGCCCGTCTTATCTTCTACCCCCATGTATATCACACACTATACCCACACGGGATGTTCATGACCTTCGCTCTCTGGGCATATATCTTCCCTAAGTGGTGAGACCACGTTGATCTGGAACAACACATGTCTACAAGTCATCGTTACAGCATAGCAAAGCAGTTAAAGGCACACAAGAAGGTAGGATAAAACACGTAGCAAAGTCACAGAGGCTCAGCACTGAGCCTTCCAGTCCGTAATGAATTCGAAGATGAAACCTTGCGACCCTGCGCAAAACCGAGACTCCTTCTCTTCAACGACTTATCCGAAACATTTGAGAAACTCGACCCAGAACTAGGTATCTCCGCAGCACTACGGAAATGTTTGTCTCCGTCGGCATAGCTGGCGCTAGGCGTCAGCAACGCAGAGCCTCCAGCAGGAGATTTAGATCCAAGACCGCCAATCGCCCATCCCACTTCCACGCCGCGCTTGATCGACCACAGCCAGGTAAATGCAAAGACAGGGGTACTGATGAGGACGTTGAGCACGGAATAGAGGTCTGGTAGATGAGTTGGTGGGGGCATCCTAGCCTCGATTAAATGAAGTGCGAAGCACGCTGCGTAGATGGCCTGTTAGAAGCATATTAATGGCGTAGAAAATAGAGCAGAGACAGGGAATCCGTACCAGTGACGCGTATTGCATCAGAGATTTTGAACCTTGCCGGAACGGGTTGTAACCTATCAACCTATTCCACAGTACGATAGCTACGATATATTGGAGAGCGAGTCCATCTCGCTTGAGCAAAGGCCACATGCTATAATGCAGAAGATAAGAATTAATACATGAAAGGGAGGGAGAGAAACTCCCCTGAACACAGCCACGTTGTTAACAAGAACGCCTAGTTGGAATGTGGATGACGTCGTCGCCGAGCCGGATAGAAGTAACGTGAGAGGAAGGAGTGGCACCAAAATTGTCTTCTCGTGGACTTGGAAGGAGAAAAGAAAGAATGACATAGACGAAGCAAGCAGAGCGTACGGGAGTAGCGGGAGGAGAGGCATAGACGGTGGAGCCGACTTTTCTTTAGAGGCTTGCAAGGATGGTTGCTCGCTCGCACCAAGTCGGTATCCGCTGTATATAAGACCGATCACACTTGGGAGGAAACCAGCGGCGGTGAGAGCAGTAGATAGTTTGACAAGAGTTTCTCGAGACATCCAAATCTTCCATTTGAATGCCACATTTGATGCACACCAGAAATTGGCGACTTTATCCTCGAAAAGTCCGCGAGCGAAGGGAAAGATCCTGGTGACGGGATCCAGAATGCCCAACATAGGAGCGAAGGGAGGGAGAAACGGAAGGAACAGAATAACGAACGACGCAATTGTAACGATAGCGAGACGAATAAACAATCGTACCCTGTGGAAGATACATCAGTAATGTTAGATGTACTAGACAAATTGGTGGATTGAGTTTACCCTTCAGCAGGGCCCAAGGAGAGACATTTTGCAATTAGATAGGAACCAATGGCAGGAGCATAATACAAGGCCATCTGCTTGAATCCAAGGCTCAAGACGAAACAAATGGCACCGAGGAGATCACGGCCTTGGGCGAAGAAGTCCATAGAAAGTAGTGTGAAGCCTAGATAACTACCTTGTAAGCACATCTTTTAGATCAATGCGATATGCAACTAACCGAGCATCACGGAATTATACTGAAAATGTCCAAAATCGATGAGGAGCAACGCAGGTTGCAGAAGGAGAGTAAGCAACGATACATGCTGACATGCTCCTGGTCAGTTCAAATGTACACAGAAATCACGCGCCATTTACCTGGGCTCTGGATGAGCGATTGCCTTGCCATATCTTTGTGAACAAAACAACGGCTGGGCAGTAGACTAGAAAGTCAAACACAAGGACGGTTGCGCGCATAAATACTTTACTCCCTGGGTCTTCAATGCCCCTCGAAGCGTCTAGAGCGAACCATGTAGAGTTAATCCAAGAACCGCTGGAAGTCGCTGAAATCAGGTGAGGCACCAAAAGGTCTGTCTGTATGCTCACATGAAACCACATAGCCACGATATGTAGGCAGTGAGTGGAGGATAATCAAGGCCCCAGTACTGGAGGTCATATGTATACCAGTGTCGAAAGGGTAAATGGAGAGTTAACTCCATCCAATGTCGTTGTGCCTCATAATCACCGAACATAGGAGGGGTATCCTGTCCTAAGCACTCGATTTATTTTCTTGTAGGACTAAATATATTGTTGACAACTGACCAGAATATGATCCCAGACCGATACACCACTTGACCAAGGCTGAGACCACGAGTGTTATTGGGATGATCCATTGCTTCAACCCTTGCTTATGCATCCATCTGGCCCATCTTCTCGCCGTACTGCTCTCCGATACAGTACTCTTCTCTGGCGGGGAGCGCACTTGAGGAACGGCAGAAAGATAGGAATGTCGACCGTCATGTTGCAGTGTGGCACTGAAACTTCGGCTATGCTTCCTTCGCGAGGCGACGGGTGTGCTAGGTAGTGGAGAGACGGCACGAGATATCACTGATATAGGAGAGAGTGGCGGCGAGCCTAACCAATGTTGACTCTCATTGCGTTCGAGCGTTGAATGTCTGCGCGGGATTGGTGCTATTATGTCTGAACGATCTGTGTCCGACCTGAAGAGCATATTGAATTCTTGATCTGCTGATATTCACGACGGGGGAAACTCACGCATTGCTCCTTATCCCAGCAGATGGAGGGCGGTTGAAGAACGTAGGTGTTCTCTGCACCGGGGTCCACCCAGCCTGGAAGGCGGTCTGAGAGGATCCCTCTCGCGAAGTAAATGATCCAGTTCGTAATCGCATAGTCCTCTTTGAGGATGAGCCTTCGTTTGGAATGAATGTAGATAACTCGTCCATTAGCGTTGTTGTGAAATGTATACAGTCGCTTTAGCCTCGGGCGTCGCGGTGCACCGTGACGAGAGCATTGGGCGCAGGTCCAACTCGAGCGACACTTAAGTTTCGAAAATAACCCCCTAACATGGATGATAATCCCATTTTAACCTATTTTAACCTACATATTTCAATGATTAGGCGCCTTCTACCACTCACTGGCACTGGCAACTGTCTGCAACTGTTCACGCAAAATCATCCTATACAAATTCGAGATCTTTCACCTCTAGCTCTACCATGGGCATGGAGCTACCGTCACGGTCATTAGCTACCGAGCAAGTTCGCGCACTGATCCTGCGAAAGGAAAGCATCGAAGAAGAAATCGACGCTCAGCTGTCTATCTTGAAGGCCAATGACTCGACAGTACATACACCTCTGGTCGATGAAGACGGATTTCCACGGGCGGATATTGACGTATGGGCTGTTAGGCATGCTCGGGTACGCTTGATAGAGTTACGCAACGACCTCAAGGCGATTATGGACTCGATAATGAAAGGTCTGCAAGGGGTGTATGACCCTAATCTGGTGCCGAATACCCCTACTGTCACGACATCAGCCTCGAATTCCTCTGAATTCCATCCGTTTGCGAAGGTCGATGCTGCATCTCCAGGAAGTCCAGCGACAGCGGCTGTATGTCCTCATTCGAGTTTGGTGTAGGTCGCGTCCTCACGATACTTAAATTCAAGGGACTGTCGAGGGACGACTTGATACTTTCCTTTGGAACCCTGACGCGCTCGTCGTTCACGTCGGGCTCGTTACAACCGTTAGCGACTTTTGTGGCTGCCCAAGAAAACGTGAGTACTACGTGCTAACGCTAATAAGAATACATTGGCTGAATACGCACCATACTATAGCGAGAGATCAACATCAGAGTACTGCGATCTGGAACCGACGTTGTCACTCTGAGATTGACTCCTACACGGGGCTGGGGTGGCCGTGGCCTGCTTGGGTAAGCGTACACATCGACATCGACTAGCCCTGAACCCGGGCTGACTGCCATCTCTATAGCTGTCACATCGTGCCTTATACTTCTTAACTATTGCCCAGCCCGATTACCACTTAATGTGGTCTCTGATTGTATCGATAGTCAACATTCTCTCCCTGCCCCAAAATTCGGCGAGTACGTCAGTCTTGTATCCTTCAACGAGTAGAGAAGATAAAACCGACAGCGCTACAACAGACACTTGTATGTATTATTATGCAAGAAATAAACCAATTGATCTTCACGATGCCCGAGACCTAGGCGAGATGTACTAATGTTACATTTGCATATTCATGTTTGACGTGCAAACACTCGGCGGAAACTACTATTACAAGTGAGCACGAATCTGATCTTCGAGCGATACCGTAGAGACAGTTCCATATACAATATCTGAATTGGTCCTAGATCGCGCATCTCCAGCTACCCTAATCCTGTGGACGTCCTCAACCGCTGTCTTCAAGCCTTCTTCATCCACCCAGCGGTGAAACACTTCAACATCGATAGAAGCTGTCTTCTCGCCCGTCTCTACCGCCCAAATGGCATGCTCGAGGAGGTACAGTGCGGAAGCCACGTGTGAGAAGAGCGATAGAGCGGGTCTGGGGAGAAGGGACGGGATGGGCGGAGTGTAAGACGACGCGACGTCTCGTAGAGCGGCTTGTAAGGAGGTGAGAGGCGCAGCAAGCTGCTGAGCGAGCGGGGGTGGACACGAGGAGATAACACTGTCAGCCCACTTGAGTTATTAAGGAGTCAGCGAGGTAACATATATAGTGAGGGAAAAACCAACCGTCATGAATGCCCGAAGCACCCCCGGCTTTGACGTTGCTCTCATAATATCCAACGACAGGACGGTAATCGTTCCTTCCCATATCTTCTCTACCAGAGCGTCTCTGATAGCACTTTCCACTAGATGTAAGCACTTTATGGGATGTGCTTTGAAGTGCATGAGCTCACGTTCCGAATCCATTTTCTTCCATGTAGCCCTGACCACCCAGAGCAGCCATGCATTCTTCCATCGCTCCGCTCGCCTTATCTGAAGCAAACGCCTTCACCGCAGGAGTCAACATCCTCAACCGCATCTCCTCTCCCTCGCTAGCGACACCACACTCTGTCTTCCCCAACAAAGCTACCGCGCCGAAAGTGAGATGGACAAGCGCACGGTAAAGCACGTTCACCTTCGCCAGTTCTGCTACATGTAATGGTGTATCCTTGAGCAGCTGCTTCCCTGCGGCAATCGAGCGAACTGAGGAATAGGCTGTTGCCACGGCGAGACACCGTCTCAGCGAGCCAACTGAGCCAATAGCGGAATGAATTCGAGTGATGTTTAGCACGGGCGCGATGAGCTTCACGCCCTGGTTTATTGGGCCGAGTAGATATGCCTCAGCGCCCTCAAGCGAAAGCTCAGCTGTAGGAAGGATCTTTGTGCCGACCTTGTTCTTCAACCGATGCACCTTGATATTGTTGCTCAGAGCAGACGGACGCGGAGCAGATGCCGGGCGAATGAGAGGACGTCTGAGGGGAATAAGAAAGAGGGATAGTCCACGGGACCCAGAGTTCGGCGGTCCAGTACGAGCGAGTGCAAGTGCAACGTCGCTGTCGGTCGCGCTGGAGAACCATTTAAAGCCGTTGATAGTGTAGACAGGGCCGTAGGGGCTCGTGACGTTTGATACGCGCGTGGCGACTGTCTCGGTCTGCGAGACGTCTGATCCTCCAGGTCGCTGGAGATTGAGATAGATATGAATTGAACCTCCTACGATACGTCGGCGAAGAAAAACGTGGTTCGCACCTCCGTCATCCATTGACCGGCCGTAAATGCAATTTCAGGGTCACGGCTAATGCACATTTGTGGGCTTCACGCAAACCGCAAAAATGGTTTGTAGTAATCACTTACCTGATGAGGCGAGGAAGGATGTCTTCCTGCATAGCCGGCGTCCCAATCGTCTCCAGAACTTAGGAAAGCGATCCAGATAAGTCCGACCCGTAACCTAGGATTGTGATCGACTCACCTCGAGCAGAGCCATCCGTCATACTGAGCGGACAGAATATCTACATATGCAGTATTAGAGTCGGCTGCGATGGGACCGAACGTTTGACGAACGCACAACATGCGAACTCCCTGACGCAAGAAACATCTTCGCGAACCCATAAACTCTACTAAGCTCCTTATACTGCCTCTCATAGAAGATCCCGATAATCCCTTCTTCTTGCATCTTTGCCTTCAGCCCTCGCCATCCTTCCGACGTCTGCAAGTCGTCTATCCGCTTGCCCCAATGATCGTACTGGACCAAACGTGGTTCTGCCACTTTCTGACTGAGGCTCGGCAGAGCTGCACCATACAATTGATTCCAGTTGCTCAGCGTAATGATTTGGGGGGGGGAAGCTAAACTAGGGACAATGAAACGTACTGGTGAGGACTTCCGTCCCGAAGGACTCGAGGTCTGCATAAACCTCTGAGTAGACGGCTGCCGGCAGGAGACGCTTCAGCAGACTAGGAAGGACTGTATCCGTCGTATATGGGTTGCCCTCTGTGTACGGTGTCTATTGCACGAGCATATTCACATGAGCGATGCATCGTTAGCAGTCCGCGGGAGAGGTGTATGACGGGCAAAGAGGGAACATACCGGTTGAAAACCTTCTTCTACGCGCATCTTAAAGTCACTCTGACCTCCGTAGTACACAGATGTGTTTGGGTAGAGTGGTTGCGTGTGAGGTGCTTGAAGGCCTCTGAGTTCCTTCTTGAGACGGGTGATTGAGTTATAGGGGCCATGCAGCGAATAGTCCGGATGCACTGGCCAGCCTGCATGGACCGGTCCTACGTTCGACAATCAACTGCACGTCCCGGTGACAATCATCGCCAAACCAAAGCAATTAATTCAGCGCGGTTTAACAAGATGACCCTCCGGTCCGAGGTGTCCTTGACATATCGAAAACACATGTCAGTCACTTGGACGATTAAACTCGTGGTCACAGCTAGTGACAGATACAAGCGTATGCAGAACCTATCACACAATCTGAACTAGAAATCTATAGAAATCCATTATCACATCTCCTACACACTCAACCTGATTTACAAACGCTGCCAAACTAAAGTTCAACACTACAGTCAATCGAGCTTTTTCCTCCATCCCGGACCTCGCTCGGCCAACCGATCGTATGCAAAACACGACTTGCAAGACCAAAGTCCATCTATGTCGTCCAGTCGCAACTCATGACGCACGAAAACAAGATAGCCGCAATGCAAAGAGAAAGCGGAAACGAAACGCTAAAACACAATGCTACATTCCGAAGAAACCTATGTGACAAAGACGACGAAGAAAGGAAAGATTCTATGCCTTCTTCTTCGTGTCGATTTCGACGCCGGAGTCGCTTGCACCATTGTCGGAAAAGACGGGGCGAGTAGCGGCAAGGCCGTGAGCGTTCTTGTAGAAGACGATGTCGCCCTCATCCTCAACGAACTTGCATTGCCTGAAGACCCGGTACATCTCAGACCAGCCACCAGGATTGCCCTGAAGCTTGATACCAGCCTGTCCGAGGCGGGTACGCAGAGCATACGTGGCGTCCCATCTGAGTATCGATTGACATAAGCATAACGCTTTAAGCATGGAAGGTTGGTTGACGGAGCAAACTTACGCATAGTAATGGGGGATCTTGCTGTTAACGTGGTGCAGCACGTGCGTCTCAGAGATACCGTGAGTTGCACAGGCTCCAACCCAACCCATGAAGCTGCCGAGGTCTCCCAGTAGTTGGCGGTCTAGGGTGGTAAGCGCGCCACGGGGGAAGGTGAACGCGCCAGCACGGTAGTGAGGGAGGAGGGGGTCAGTGTGCTGGAGGAAGGTGATAAGAATCAACCAGTGGTTGACCCTATATTGAATCAAGACACATTAAAAGACTATTCACTGAATGATAGTAGCAAAGATTCGCACCAGATGTAAGGAGCAAGGTAAAGACGGAAGACGTCTGCAAAGCCGAACTTGTAGATAGCAGTACCCACACAAGCTGCCCAGATGATGACACCGACATCTGACAAGATGATTTGACCGTAGTGATGGGGTGAAAACATAATCGCAGAGGGCTTGAAGTCTGAACACGGAAACTCGTAAAAATTTGGCAATTTCATCTGAGTGTGACTACTTACGGTTCGTGCCTTCGGGATACCGTTTTTGACCAGATGCATTGACGAACAGATACAAGGGCCAACCCAACAACTAAAGAAGTATGTTAGTCATGATTTATACAAATAGCCTGAGAAGAACCCTACCAGATAGGCAGCAGACGTGCTAGCTGCCACGATAGGAGTATCGCCGATGGCCTCCCAGAGCTCTTTCATAACTTCCTGCGTAACACTCGAACCCTCAAGGTTCTCTTTGTTCGCGTCGAAGGCGGGCAATCCAAGGTCGGATCGGGTTTTGGGGACGAATACTTGATCTTGAGTCAGGTGTCCAGTCGAGGCATGATGCTTGGCATGAGTGATGCGCCACGAGTGATAGGGCACCCCAAGTCTACATGAATGGGAAAAGGTCGAAATCACATGTCAATCATATGTCAAAGCAAGAAAACAAACGACTAGAGCGACGCACCCAGAGTGAAGAACCCATCCGACAGCGTTGTTAATGAATTTGGACTCTGAGAACGCCTGGTGACCGCACTCGTGCGCAATAACCCAAAGGCCGGTCATGACGAGACCCGCGGCGAATGCATACAACGACCAGAGGGCGAAGCGTGCCGCCGAGTAGAGGTAAGGACTGGGAAGACTGATCTGCTCCGGGGTAATGAAACCATCGGCAAAGCTCGCTGCCTTGTAGATGACGGCGACGAGGATGAAGTCCCAGACACTGTGAATTCCGTCTTATCAACCGAGCGTCACGTTCAGCACTGCAACATCCACTTACACGTAGGCTCCCGAGTAAATCGCCGACCGCTTGTAGCAGTGAGCCCTGTACGTGCACCTCGTTCAGATGAACGTCCCTGGAAATATCAAGCACAGAAAACCTACGGAATGACGGAGAGCAACTCCTTGACACTCAAGTCAGGAATCATAAACGGGGTCTGCTCGACCTCGACGCGCCCGTTGGCGGCGACTGTTGTCTTCATTGTTCCTCAAGCACCAAGGGAGTTAAAGGAACTGGGTGAAACCTTCGACTGGCCGACCTGTCGTCTCTAAAAGCACGAAAGGTGTGGGAAGAAGAATGGCTGGAGCGAACCGTATCACTGCGGTTTGACATTTTTTATTGGGGGCACAGGCGTCAAATTCCGCTTCCATATCGTAATTTCGGGCGCCCGTAATGCCCCAAAGACAAAGGTAGCGCCACGTTGACAGGCCGCCTTTCAACGGTCTCTTGCACCTGGACAACGATGTAAATGGCCTAAGACAACCTATCCTCATGTCTGACAAGAGCCCCGAGCGACCTGGAAAATGTACACTCATTCAACTTTCCGTATCTAGGCCGCTGGCGTAGCAATCTGTTGGGGTTTGCCTCGTTTCCTCCGAATCCACAGCTCATAGTCGGAGGAGCGCACAAGTTGGACTCTCAAACCCTCTGTTGCATGCAGCGCACCATACTATATCCGAGTCGTCTATTCTGAAGGCTGGTTGAAGTCTTCTGTGTAGCTGATGGGAGTAAAATTCACGACGAGGCTTTCTGCAATTGCGGAACTGTCCATTCGTGCATCGCCTAAACCGTGCCGAGCCAAGCACCTCCTAGTATAAGGAAAATTCTGGATGATGAGTCCAAGCACGACCCGGCTTCAGTGCATTTGATACGGCAGATGAAGCTTAAACAATAAATTGCTAATGCCATTGCTAGCGCGAAATTTTAAAAACGCCACAAGGGGAACAGTGGTTGAAACTAGCAGCGCCCATCCGGGTTGCACCGACTCTTCAAGGCAGGGTGTAGTATTCACTTGGCATGTAAGCCCGCTGTGTAGAGGTTGTCCACTACCCACGGTATGACGTTTGAGATCTGTAAATTAGGTCGCGTTATGCGTAGAGAGGGAGTATCTTCGTTGAGTGCCTTGTCTAAGAATCTACAATAATTACCCAACTACCCCCATCTACAGAACCCATCCGACCTATTGTACAAATCCTCGTGTACGCAATCACCTTGCAAGCCCCGATAACTTGTCTAAAAGTTTGGTCGCCAACCGTAGTCGACTGACTCGCCTACAATATCGCGACGACCTGGACAGAGAGCAAAAAAAGCTGGCGAGAAGACGGCGATAATGAGGTCGTGGGAAATCTATATTCCGAGAAGTATGAGAAGGGGCATTACGCCTCCTTGTTCGTGTCGATTTCAACACCAGAGTCGCTTGCGCTGTGGTCGGCGAAGACGGGGCGTGCAGCAGCCAGACCATGTCCGTTTTTATAGAACACGATATCACCCTCGTCCTCGACGAACCTGCAATCCCGGAAGACCCGGTACATCTCAGACCAACCACCAGGTCGACCTTGAAGTTTGACACCAGCCTGGTCTAGACGCCGGCGCAAAGCGTACGTGGCTTCCCATCTGTGATAATAACAGGTCAAACTAAATATCGGAAGCAGACATATATAAACAAAGACGTACGCATGGTAGTGAGGAATCTTGCTGCAGACATGGTGGAGGACATGAGTCTCGGAAAGGCCATGAGTCGTGCAGGCACCAATCCATCCCATAAAGCTGCCGAGGTCTCCAAGCAGGCTGCGGTCCATGGTGGAAAGAGCACCGCGGGGGAAAGTGAACTCAGGAGCGCGATAATGAGGGAGAAGAGGATCCGTGTGCTGAAGGAAGGTGATCAGAATAATCCAGTGATTGACCCTACATAACATCAAACGTTAGTCAGAAGTATCCTCTGTTCAGGGATGGATAGACGTACCAGAGGTAAGGAGCGAGGTAAAGACGGAAAACATCGGCGAAGCCGAAACGATGAATGGCACCAGCGATAGAAAGAGCCCACACGATCACACCAATGTCAGACCAGATAATCTGCCAGTATTGGTGTGGCGCGAATATGATCGAAGTAGGCTTGAAGTCTGATCGTGGAAATTCGTCAGATATTGTAACATATCAACGAACATCATAACTTACGGTTTGTGCCTACAGGATAACGCGTTTGCCCAGCTGCATTCGCAATCAGATAGAATGGCCAACCGAGAAGCTGTACATATGTCATCAGTAGGTGAAAAGTATATATTCAACTAGGATACATACCAGATACTGGACACAGCCGATGGCATTCACGATGGGAGAGTCACCGACGGCCTCCCAGAGCTCTTTCATAACTTTCTGCGAAACGGTGGAACCCTCCAAGGTTTCATTATTCGAGTCAAAGGCGGGCATTTTGAGTTCCGAACGGGTCTTAGGAACGTACACCTGGTCCTGGGTCATATGTCCAGTAGAAGCGTGGTGCTTCGCATGACTTATGCGCCACGAATGGTAGGGAACTCCAAGACTATCGGAGAGATCGAGTGTGAGTACGTCTTCAGCAACTTGGAGGCGATGACAACTCACGCAGAGTGAAGGAACCAACCAACAGTGTTGTTCAAAACCTTGGACTCAGAGAATGCTTGGTGACCGCATTCATGGGCAAGAATCCAGATGCCCGACATGACAAGTCCAGAGAAGAACGAGTATAACGCCCAAACAGCGAAGTGGCCAATGGAGTAGAGGTAGGCATTAGGAAGACTAATCTGCTCTGGGGTAATGAAAGCATCAAGGAAAGTTGCTGCTTTGTAGATGACAGCGAGCAGGAAAAAGTCCCAGACGCTACACGTTGCATATGAGTGGGAGATCGCGTCGGGAGACGCGATGACACGTACACGTAGGCTGATGACCAGACTGCCGACCTCTTGTAGCAATGAGCACTGAGGCAGGTATTAGCTCAGCACCACCTCGTTGGCGAAGGAACTTACGGAATAGCAGACAGCAAATCCTTGATCGTCAGGTCAGGGATCATACACGGTGTCTGCTCGACCGCGACGCGGTCGTCGTCGGTGGCGATGGTCTTCATGATCGTTGCCTGTGCACTCGTACACGAAAAAGTAGAGACTGTTGAAGATGAAAGCCTTAGTCTGATAGCCTTTTCGTGTCAAGATGGGAGGGGGCGAATGGGATCAGGGTGGTTTGGGACACGAAAAACGGCAAGCGAGTTTTATTAGCATTTTTTATGGGGAGGCCAGGTGGCGGTCGCTTCGGGATCTTTTCGAAATTCGATTCTGTACAGCATCCAATTGACGGCTTTGTTAAAGTTCGCTTGGGGGCGCGAAACTCCCCGATTTGGGAGGTACCACCATTTATGGACAACGGCGGAGTTCTCGAAGTTCCGTAAAGTGCTTCGCACGTCCAAGTCTGCATGATTGGACCGATGCCAACTGCGATTAATTTATCAGGCACTGGATTTTTATCAGCTACTACATACTACTCTAAGGCCTACAGACTACCTGGCTATACTGGTTTACCTGTGCCCACACATCGCCTCTGCAAGGTGGCTCGAGACAAAGTAGGTTATCACTAGCTGTTCTGAGCAGGTATGGAGCCCGAGTGGAGAGGGTTTCAGGTTCGTACAGTACAAGGGTTGGGGATCCGGGAGCTGCACTCGTTCTCTTGGGGTCAAACGTCGTGAATAAGCTTGTAACAGTCTTCCAAGTCGTTTGCAGTAGTAATCAGTGCACACGGAAACATTCTTCGAATATCTTCTCCAGCTTCGTGAAATGACATTTCGGGTGCGTCCTGCCCAATAAGCTCTGAAGGTAGAGGTCATCAGATTCAAAGAATATTAATTGTCAGTGGGCGGGCTATTGTCCTGATTGGACGCCCAGCATTCAACGCACCCGGCCAACTCTCCCATCACTACGAGTGCTCGGGATGAAACTTGACCGTTGTTGTCCACCGAGCGCCGAACATTCATGCATTGACGTGGAATGACCGCAGCCACAGGGCGCGATCACCGGAATTTGCCAACACCGATAAATCCCAAGAGTCCCCTAAACTTGATCGATGGTTCGTTCCAAGTAAGCACACCCGAGGAATGACCTGTATTCCTTATCCGTGTATTCATAGCAATCATGATAACACTCAAGAACTGACGGTTTATAGTGCATATAGATACCCAGATAACCCAAGAGGCGAGACCAAGAAAAAAACAAACATGATCGACCTGCGTTCTATCCCTAGTATCATCATCTAAAACGACCTTACTGGTTGAACCAGCCAGATCCGCGCATCTTCAGCACCGGTGTCTCGTCGGACTGAGCGGTAGCAGTCGCTCTAGGCGAGCTCCAAGAGACCGACGCGGTGTAATGAGGAGCTTCTGGGTGGGAATCTGAAGTGACGTCCACAGCCGTAGGTGTGAAGCTGGTGCCGTTTACGTCGACGACAGAGGCCGGTGCAGTGAAGTTTGTGCTACCCAAAGACCGTGCGTGCTCCGTGCTGGTTGCGGGTGCAAACCACCACAAGGTGGTAACGCCGACAGGGAAGGTGTAGGTTGCCTGCATCCCACGGAATTCAATGGTGGTGGTCACAGAAACTGGATTCCAGGTCGTGCTAGCACTGTCGTCCCTAAGAAAGTAAACATGTCAACATACTCTTTCACCTCAGAAGGCAAAGCAAGCAATGTACCAGTTAAGCACGACCAGGCTATACCTAAGCCAGTCTGAGGAACTCACACGGCCGGTCACATAGGCACCCACGACGAGCGCCCAGCTGAGAGAACCACCGACTGTCACACCGATACGTTTGCCCCATGGGCCGTTAGGGTCTTTGGGGATAATAGCCCTAGATGCCTGAGCCATTGAGTAGACTAAACCATAGATGTCAGTAGTCAAACCGTAATGGCGAGCTGTAGCGGGTTGGGGATGAACAGATACGTACATTCTTGATTAAAAGTGTAGCTTGATCCAGAAATGGTGACTATCATTCAGGCAGTGTGCGTCAGACAATGAGCGTCAGATAACGGAGACGCTGTAGTACGAACCTATTGGGCGGCAGGGTGGGTTCCCGCATGAATTCGAACCTGGGAGCTCAGGTTGCCCGTTCCCGTCAAGAGCAAGATTCCACCTATGCAATACCCGAGTATCAGTGGGATATACTTGTGATGACACGCAAAGACTCGCATGAGTACAGCCTGTGCATTGTACGTAACAGCGCCGATGTAGAGGTTGTCCATGTACCACTGTCATCGCACAACGATAGTCAGAGATGTGGGGAAAGATGGTACATACTTGGTTGACAAATACCTTGATGTCGCTCCACCAATCTGAACCGTACTCTCCAGTACATTCAGTAAAGTAGATCTCCTTATTCGGATACGCGTTGTGGAATGTATTCTGTTGATCGACGGTTCCCGAGTAGCAATGGAACGCAACGCCAGCGAACGCGTCCTGAGCTTGTTGCATCTGCACATCCCCGATATCAGTTTGAACCAGGGCAGGCTACACGGCAAGAAAGGTGCACGAACAATCTGAATCGGGTATCCTCCAGCGTCATTCCAGTTGTGGTCATACCCAATGATCTTGACGCCCGAGAATCCGTTGTTGTTCATCAGGGTACGGAGGGCCGTCGCGATTTGGGCCTCCTGCGTTGCGGTGACGATGCACGTGGGATACGTAGGGTTGCTGTTTTCCGGCTCATTCTATACACGGATATGAGGTCAGGACCGTGCTTAACAGTGATGATTTCAATGATGAAAAGTTACCTGAATACCGACCTGCGGGAGAAGGGCAATGTCAGTCCAGAGGACTGGGAACGTAAAAGAAAACGTACAGCATAAGCCGTTATTCCATGGCTTTGGAATCCTTGAAGAGACTTCAAGAGGTAGCTGGCATCTGAGGTGGCATTTGAATCAGTGTTGTATTCCTCTTAAGTATGAAAGTGGACACACAGGTATTGATATATTGGTTCAAGAAGTTCCCACCGTTGATGCTACCGCTGTCTTTCATCCAACCCGGCTATCAAGGGTAACAAGGAGTTAAATTTGGCCAAATACAAATTGAGTATATGACTTACAGGAGACCATGGAAGGAGGTGAACACGCAAGTAAGGGTTAATACTCTGGATATCATTGATCACCGAGAATACGTATGAAGGAGCCTTGTTGATGTTGAAGTTGTTGAGAGAGGTATCGCCACTGACGTCGTCGAATGTGTATGCTACGGTAGGAACGTGGCAATCATTAGCTGCGGCTCAGTGGAGAGTCTGTTGCAAGATTATACGTACAGTTTGCGGAGAAATCCGAGGCACCCAGCGGAACGCGGAGGTATGTAAGACCAGCGGCTTGATTACCATCTGTTGCTATAGGAGGGGTCAACTTTGAATCTGCTCGGTCTATTTGGGGGGAAGATACGTACGATCAAAGAGGTATCCAAGCAACGACCAATAGTTGTTCACGTTGGAACTCTGCGTGGTTGGATATCCGATGAGTCGTGCCTCGTTGCGAGTTAAAGTTCCACTGTTCCACATACCTTCAGGTTGTTCAACAATTGAGCCGACGAATCAGCTGATGACGACAAGGGGTCAAAAAAAAATTCGGTACTCTGGGCCGCAAAGTTCTACACACTGAGGGCACCACCGTGGCCATAGATGGTCTGGTATATCTGGGCATCGTTCACAACGATATCTGCGCTTCCAATGGCTCCTGGTGTAACAAAGTTGATGGGGTTCGAGCCAAGGTTAGTGTAGGTGAATAGTTTAGAGCGGTCCCAAACTGTAGAGTACTATGGAATGACGAGTGAGTATCGCGAATATGAATAGGATTGGAGCGGCGGGACATACGACGTCGTAGATTTGCTGCGCGACTGCGGGTAGGGTGAATGCCGTACACGAGGCTAGAACTGCGAAAGCTCGCATGGTGGGTAGTCAGAGCGTGGAGGGTGGGAACTGACGGTTTCAGTAGTCCTAGGAGACAATTATCTCCAGGCATGACTCTTTATACCTCCAACCAAGATGTGATTCGCTCATCTGTATATGCACGATGTTAGGCGGATCCACAGATTCGGCAAACATGCCCCATGCGGGCGCAACATGTATTCCGTCAGCTGAAGAGACCATGCCTCATAGATTATTTCCGACATGTCCTGGGCTAATTGAAAGTCAAGAAAGAAAGATATGTCATGTGGAGAGAAGCGAATGGCAAGGAACAAGTGCCACCATGCTGCAGTTGCACTCGTGGGCGTCCCGGGGTGCTGTCCGGACCATGCCAACTTGGAAGAGCATGGCTGGTCTAGCAGCGGTAAGATTGTCTCCAGATCAAGGCCGACCAAAAAGGCGGCACAGCATGTGCATGGGCGGGGGAAAACATCATAGAAGCGCGTGAACGCGATCGATACAGAGAGCAGGATCTGCGCAGATGCCGGCCTGAAGGAGACTGAAGTAGATTTGATACGTGCCGCAACGGATATGACGGTTCCGGAAACAAAAGTCTAGAATCAAATTGAGGAAGAAGACATCGTATGTGCCATGTCTCAAAGATTTGGTTGATACAGTTCAAAGGTTCATGGGTCTACATTTAAAAGTGCCGCGCCAGAAAGATCTATATGAGCCAATTATCAGCAGACTGTGCGCATGAGATGAATTGAAACGCCACCTAGCACAACCGTTAAAGGGGCCACATCCCCCTCTATAGAGGTTCAGGTCAAGGAGGACAAACCTGGATGGGCGCTACCATCGGCGCTTTGTGATTTCGGAGCCGATGCCGGATGGGCTTCCACGTGGTTAGACCCACGTGATAGGGATGCATGTTCGCGAGGGGCCAACCAAAGTCGAACGGATTCTTGTCCTGGACGTTCACCATCCTCGACGTTCTCCGCTCATTTTCTGATCATACTTTCTCTCGGCTACACCGGTGTCGACGATCCCCGACTCTCGCTTTTTGTCAAGACATCTTCATGTGCATGTGCTGCAGTTCCTGAGACCCAAGTTTGTCGCATCCACAGTTGGTTCTATCATCTCCCTTGTCTTTCACATCTCCGGCACCACTATTTAACACGACGAGCGCGACAGCTTGCCGCGTGTATCTCTACCTCCCATCCTATCAATCGAAGCCCACCCAAGTTTGGACGGATTAGAACGCCTTAGAGCACATGTTAGACGACTGCTCCGATTCCTCTGGCTCAGCCGACTCTAAGTCGGGTGCAAAAGCGCGTGAGCCACAATGGCCTCAGCGGCTTGGAAATTATTGGCTGGAGGAATGTTTGGGTTCAGGCTATTCAGGTGAGTGTTTGGTCGGGTACACTCGAACCTTCCTATAGAGTTGTGTCTTGGCTACAAAGACAATTGTTCTCAACCTGGCCGATTCTGAAGCTCGTCGACTTGATGCATTCTGCGCGCCCCGCAAAGGTGCGGAGAGTTGAGGACCCTATGGTCACGGTGCTGCCTTGGCCCATTGCTTTTCTGGCGCACGTTCGGTGCGGTGAATGCGGCGGTCTACTGTGAACGTGTCACCTGTTCATTTTTGACCGGAAGCAACTTTAAATCTGGACATGTTTTCCGTAGACCGAAGCCAAGACTCAGAGGACCTGAAGGATCTTGATATGTCCACCGAGTTCGCGCATAGGGACGAGGTGACATGGAAGAAAACGCGCTGATTGAAACTTTTTCAATTCAGGCTCAATATTTCGGGCCGTGAACGTCCATACTCGTCAAATCGTTGCTCTCAAAGTCCAGCTGACCAGCCATGAGTGTCGTACGAACATATACGAACGTGGTTTTTACCCCTCGCTGCAGGGGGGCCTTGGCATGCCAACTTTGTACGCAGATGGTGTTCAAGGATCCTATGACTACCTTGCAATAGAGCTTCTGGGATCCTCTCTGGACACGCTTTTCAGAAAGAGCGGAAAGGATGTCATGGACCTCCGTAGCGTGTGCTCCATTGCAATGCAATTGGTCAGTTAATCATGTGCCACAAACAATTTGATATTCAATTTATCTGACCCCATCAAGATATCCAGGCTTGAATGCATGCATAACCGAGGAATCCTTCACCGGGATATCCAGCTTGGAAACTGCGTTATTGGTATACCACCGAACACAAAGACACTATACATGATCGACTTTGGCTTCTCGAAACGATATATCGATCCAATAACCGGAGCTCATATACCCGACAGCAGAGCTAAGCGCGACTTCATAGGCAACTACTGGTTCAGCTCTGTAAGAGTCCATTGTGAGGGCAGAGGTACGGTTGTCATGATCCTTTTCAATCCGTAGTCAGGCTCTGAACAATAAACACAGTTCCAAGTCGCCGAGACGATATGGAAGCCCTTGCGCTCATGCTTATTCACCTAGTAACGCCAAGCGGACTCAAATGGGTTCGCAAGGGTGTGCCAACAACAACTCGGGAGCACGACAACATAATACGCCAAAAGCGGACTGCTCGTCCGAGTGAGCTCTGCCTCGGCTTACCGTCGGTTTTCGAGGAGTTTCTTCGGTACTGTAGGAAGTTAGGGTTCGAATCATGCCCTAATTACAGGCACTGGCGCGAGGAATTCCGTGACCTCGCGATTGAACATGGTTTTGGCGGCGACGATGCGTTTTTGTGGCCTCCGCCACGACCAGAAGTATGTATCAATAATAGACTTCTCCGTACCTGTACTAACTATATCTGGTGCTTTTGTAGAAATTCGTCCGTGCGCTGGGTCCTACGAAGTCCAGAAAAGCTACCGTTGGAACCAAACCGGCTGATGTAGAAGGTGTCCTGAACCGCCTCGCCAAGCTGGATCTTGCGCTTGCGCAACGGCCGGTATTAGGAAACGTTGCAAACGCCCCGCATCCACCCCGACCGTCACCTGTGCTGGTCAATGGGGATAAGGCGAGGAAGAAACCAGTCTCGCAGGAACTCGAGAAGGTTATTGTCATTAGCAGCGATGGCGAAAACGGCGGACTAGGCCAGAAGGCTGCAGCCATGCGCTTGCCCAAAGCGATCCAGCTCGGCACGCTCGCGAGGATGGTCCCCGACGCGACGGACAACCTGGCTCTTGCGCGCCTCATCCGCAATTTCGTCGATATCCTGGAATCCAGCCGGTCGCGTTCCCTCACGAAAGAAGGCTTCACCTTCCTAGACGCCCTACACCAGCAGCTCGCGGACCCGGACGTGTACGTCGTGCCGCTGCGCACGTCTCGCACGAGGACCGAGACGTTGCTGGACACGGCGCCCGAGGCGGACGCGCGGCGTGCCAAGATGGACAGGCTGTTCCGGTTGAGGAGGGACGTGGGTGCGGCGAAGAGCAATCGGATGCTCGCGAAAATGGTGACCGAGTTTGGCACTTGCATCGATCAGAGTAAAGGTCGGACGATCACCAAGGATGCGCTTGGTTTCTTGCATGGTTTGTCGGACACATTGAGGGCAATGCCTTAGTGATATATCATCTTGTATCTGCTGTTGGACTCATATCTTGGACGTCTTGATCTGCTGTATTCTCTCCCGTGCACGCACGCACACATAACACACCCACACCCACACTAGACATATTTTTGATTTACGCAGCATTATTGAAAATGTAATATCCATGTACTTATTTACCCGCTATGGACTGTACATACTTCGCTCAATAACCAGTTGACCTGTGGCCTGTGAACTTCCATATATTCATTTTTTTTTTACAAACGTTACGCCTGGACCAGGAGGTACAGCCAGACCAATCACACAATCAAAGGTGTTTGGGAGTTGTAATGTCTTTGTTGATTATTATTCGATAAACCAGCGTGGTGTTACAGATACAAGATGCAGAGGAGAAAAGGAACGTAAAGCATACAGGAACACATATGGAATGCAAAAAAAACAAAAACAATAAATACATATGATACCACCCGACACAGACAAGCCAAACGAGAGAGCACAAGGGACCACTTGAAAATCACAGCCAGTTGCAAAAAGGGAAGACCCAGAATCAACCAGAGCACATCAAGCACGCCTCCTTGTTCTCAATCGAACACATGAGCTTCGCCTGCTCGAGCTCTCGCTCGCGCTGCCTCAGCAGAGCAGCGGCGAACTCAGGGTCCCGCTCCGCCGCCTCCTTCGTCCGCTCGTCCAACGCCAACACCTCGATTTTCTCCGACAGAGACTCGACGCCGTTCGGGGCAGCAGCAGCAGCAGCCGACGACGGCGGGTCCTCAGAGTCTTTGCTGGTGGGTAGCACGGGCTCTAGTGCTTTCAAGTCCGGCGAGACAGGCTCTTGCTTGATCTCCACTGCCGGGGAGACGTCGTCGTGCGCCGCGGTGGGTGTGGGGTTCGCTGCTGGTGTGGACGGAATCGATGTCAAGGGCAGTGTCGAGGGGATGGCATGTGGACGGCCGTTCACGGGCTTGGCGACTTTTGTCCCCTGCGCCTTCTGCGACTCCTTCAACATCGCCTGGTCGACGGTAAACTGGATAGCCTGCGCCGCGGGCCTTGTCCTGAGGTAGTACATGCCCGTCTTCAAGCCCTTCTTCCACCCATAAAAGTGCATGCTCGTCAACTGCCCGACCGAAGGCGACTGCAGATGCACGTTCAAGCTCTGACTCTGGCAGATGAAGGCGCCACGATCCGCAGCGAGGTCTAGGACCTTCTTCTGGCTGATCTCCCAGACGGTCTTGTAGATAGCCTTGACGTCGTCGGGGATACCGATGATGCTCTGGATAGAGCCGTTGTTGGCGATAATCATGTTTTTCATTTGGTCGTCCCAGAGCTTGAGGTCCACGAGCTCGCGGAGGAGCCATGGGCAGACGACCTGGAACTCGCCGGCGAGAACACGGCGAGTGTAGATGTTGCTGGTGTAGGGCTCGAAGCATTCATTGAAACCCAAGATTTGACTGGTAGACGCCGTAGGCATGGGAGCGAGGAGAAGGGAGTTCCTCAGACCTGTCCTGGCAATCTTTTCCTTCAAACTAGTCCAGTCCCAGAGATCCGTTGGTGTCACGCCCCAGAGATCGAACTGGAGCTGTCCCTTGGATGCCGGGCTACCCTCCCACGTCTCATATGGACCATCCACTTGAGCGATCTCGCTGCTGGCCTCCAATGCAGCGTGGTAGATCGTCTCGAAGATCTGCTTATTGAGCATTCTCGCTTCTGCGGATTCAAACGGCATTTTCAAAGCCATGAACGCATCTGCAAGGCCCTGTACACCGACACCAATAGGGCGATGACGCATATTAGAACGACGAGCCTCGGGGATAGGGTAGTAGTTGACATCGATAATGCGGTTAAGGTTCAAGGTGACGACCTTGGCGATATCGTGTAACTTCTGGAAGTTGTAAACACCGTTCTCGATGAAAGAGGGGAGGGCGATAGACGCTAGATTGCAAACAGCAGTTTCGTCTGGCGAAGAGTACTCGATAATTTCAGTGCACAGATTGGAGGATTTGATTGTGCCGAGGTTTTGCTGGTTAGATTTAGCTGCGATATGGAATTTAGTGCGTTGTTATATAATAAACACCGCGAACGAATGAGAGCGTACCGTTTGCTGCGTCTTTATAGAGCATGAAGGGACCGCCGGTCTCAATCTGTGCCTCCAAAACTGCATACCACAATTTCTGTGCCTCTATCGTCTTACGAGCACGTCCCTCCTTTTCATACTTCTCATACAACGCCTCAAACTCTGCTCCCCAGACTTCATGCAGACCAGGAGCCTCGTTAGGACAGAATAACGACCATTTGCCATTAGCCTCGACACGCTTCATGCTGTAGCCCGTCAGTAAACGAAAGTCGCACAGAAGCAAAACCAAGGGAGGCGTACAAGAGATCTGGGATCCAAAGAGCGTAGAACAAGTCCCTCGCACGGACTTCCTCCTTTCCGTGGTTCTTGCGGAGATCAAGGAATTCAAAAACATCTGCGTGCCATGGCTCGATGTAGATGGCGAAGGCACCAGGACGCTTATTGCCACCCTGGTCAACATACCGCGCAGTAGCATCATATGCACGGAGCATAGGGACAATGCCATTTGAGTAACCATTGGTACCCGCAATGTATGATCTATAGAAATCTTAGCACAATCACAGGGTTTAGATGTCATACGAAGACATACCCAGTTGCTCGGATGTTATGAATGTTCAGACCGATCCCGCCAGCCGTTTTACTGATCATAGCGCAGTTCTTCAAGGTGTCGTAGATGCCCTCGATAGAGTCATCCTTCATGCACACCAAGAAGCACGAGCTCAGCTGAGCGTTAGGAGTACCGGCATTGAACAGCGTCGGTGAAGCATGGGTGAAGAAGCGCTCTGACATAAGGTGGTATGTCTCAATAGCACGGTCTACGTCTGCGCCGTGAATACCAACCGCGACACGCATGAGCATGTGCTGTGGTCTTTCGGCGGTGCGCCCGTTGATTTTGAGAAGATATGACCTCTCAAGGGTCTTGAAACCGAAGCTGCAAGAGTGTTGTCAAGAAAAGAAGACTGAAAACGAGATACGACATACAAATTGTAGCTAAAGTCACGGTTGTAAATGATAGCGGAGTCAAGTTTCTCGGCATTGGCCATGATAACCTCGTAGATGTTCGTTGCAATCATACTCGCTGGACGTCCGTTCTTCGGGTTGACTGGATGCTAGGTGAGCCGCGCTGGATGATTGCAAGACCAAGGGGAGACTTACCATATTCGTATAGATCCTTGATGACGGCAGAGAAGTTCTTCTTGGTCTCCTTGTGGAGATTGGAGACAGCGATACGTGCGGCGAGGATGGCATAGTCGGGGTGCTTGGTTGTGAGGTACGCAGCAGTCTCTGCAGCGAGATTCTATTCGACCAGTCAGAGAATGCATGCAAGCATACATATGCACATACATCGAGTTCAACCGTCGTCACCCCCTGATAAACGCCGGTAATGACCTTTTGCGCGATACTGCAACATCGTCAGAATGACGGACGCGGTATGATTTCGAGATACGTACGCGATTGGGTCTACGTGATCTGTGTCAAGACCGTAGCATAGCTTTTGGATACGCGCGGTGATCTGAAGAGTCAAAGATGAGAGGAGGGAAGCGAAGCACGACGAGGAGAGGCTACCTTGTCAAATTGGACGCGTTCTTTGCGTCTAAAATTGTCGACACGAAGATTAGCATTCGCATACACGAAACTTACGCGTTTTGTAACTCACCCGTCTGCGGAGAAAGGGAAGAGAAAAGTTGTTAGATCGCTGCAGCGAGAATGCGAGGAGACGACGACGGACCTCTCTTGAAGACAAAGGTCATTATGAATTACGAGTGAGAGAGGAGGGGGAAGGAGGTGGAGGTTGGAGACGAAGGCGAGAGACGCGACACGCCAATTTATAATTTGGGTCGCGGGCGTGGGAAGATCGAAAAGACGTTGAACGGAGGTCGCGCGTTGTTTGGTGTTGTTTGTGGCACTGATGATTCCGTACATTCACTCTGGCGACCCTGCGTACGCTCCGCCTGTCCTCCGTGCCCCGTCTCCGTCCAGCTCCATCGGCACAGAATACGACCAGGATGAGACCCCGCACCACGAATCACTCGCTTGCATGCCAGACACCGACTTTGCACACTTGTCTCTCGCCCGTCTCAACCTCCACAATCCACGCCAGGAAGAGGCTGCAGCCAACAAAGACCCCTTGTTGCGTCGTCCAAAGAGCCAAAAGGAAGAGCGAGGTGCGCACAATACACTCGCGAACACCTCACATGGGCCTAACAGCCAATTCAGAGCTGTTTGAACAGGTCATGGACAACCTCCGTCGCGAAGTTCGTCTCTTGCAGGAAAACGACCTCTTTGAGCAGACGGTACTACGAGGGTCTCTGGTCACAGACGAACAACAGCCCTCGTCGGATATCGACGCCATAATGAGGAGTATGATGGGTCCACCTACTTCTCTCAAGGATCCCTTTCTGCCACCCTCGCCAAGCACCGCCCGTAGCAACACTCTGGTCTTCCAAGACTTCGCCCTTCACCCGGTCTCTGCGACAAGTAGTGCAACCGCCACTGGAACGCCTCGAACGAAAAGTAAAGGAAAGGCCCGGAGAGTATAAAGCTTCGCCTCAGCATCTGTGCTTTATTGTAGCAAATACATGTCTGTACTATCACACCACGTCTTGTGGTCACGCATCTCACGTTTCTTCGTCCTCAAAGTAGTCCGGTAACGCATCTTCAATCAGCTTGATCTTATCCTGTATCGCCTTCCTCACCGTCAACCGACAGTCATTGTGCATATACGTCGCAGATCCCCAGCGCGCAAACTCCTTCTCAATCGCCCGAAGACGTCCAGGCACATCTGCCAACCCCAAGTCAAGCACTGACTCGCCCTTGCTTTTTTCCTTCCAAAAATCTAGCCAGCACTGGGAGCAGCCGTGTTGGTGCCATGTCGCCCCACATGCCAGTGCATGGTCAAATTTGAGAGGGGTCGCGCGGAGGTGCTCCCACAACATCGTCAAGCGGTGGTATCCCGAGAGCAGTCGGAGCTTCTGTTGATGCGAGACGATGAGTCGGCCGTCTTCGTCGACAATAGCGTCTTCCGGCACATTGGGACTCCCGCGCGTGACGATATCACCTTGCTGCATCACCGCAAAATACGCTATGCCCCGCAACGCTCTCAGGTTGAGCTCGTCTGCAAGGGTCATCGCGAGGTGCGCGTACTGGACGGAGTAGACCATCAGAGCTCGGACGACAGTGATCACATTAGTGAGGAGCCGTTCGTGTGTGCAGAGTTGTCCCAAGCGCATGAGCCGTGATATGAGAGCACCGTTGGCGGCGATGGCGGATGGTGAAGCGAGTGCGGCGGCGGTGGCCGTATTGGTGGCCGTGGCTGTGATTCTCGAAGTGGGGACGGAGAAGATGGGAGAAGGCTTGCGGGTCACATGGTCAGTGATCACATCGAGTGCCCACGTCTCCAGGGACTTGAAGTGGTATTTGAATGAAATGCGGGCGATATCAATGAGGCGGCTCAGCCGCGTCAGATCAATCTGTGGCGATGTGACCTCGAGCAGCTCATGGGGCCTACGAAACAAAAAATTCAAACCAAGACTTTTCAATCAATCATACCGCTCCGAGTTATATCAAAGACGTACAATGCGTACAGAACCCACAGGAAGTGCTTGAACTCTGCGACAGTGTCTCCTTGGAGAACGATAGGGCAGGCGTCCGTTCCTTCAGGCTCATGCTCGCCCTGTGGGAGCTGGAACATGCTGCTGAACAACGAGCCATCTTTTCCAAGTAGGGTACGGTGGACCTAGGGGTGCACATTAAATCACTGTACGGTTGACACGGGCAGCAGAGAGAGCATATAAGTCACTGACATTGAACAAGGTGTTCTCCACTTGCAATACACAGCTTCCGTCTTGTAGATAATATGTATCATCGCGGACGAGCCGAGCCGAATCGTGATACCCGTCCGCCTGAGACCTCGGTGCCGGGCAATGGACTAACATCCTCTCAACCTCCTCGTACACCTTTGCTCGCTTCCTCGATGGTTCCGAAGGCCTATCAGAATTCCTTGACGACCCCGCCACGCCATTAGTAGTGATAGTAGTGGTGTTAAGTCGGCTTGCTGTTGCTACTGCTAAACCGCCGGTGAACTCGTCATTCGGATACTCCGAGGACTGAGAGCCCGAACTTGAGGACGACCTCGACCTTGGCCGTTTCAACTCTGAAAGAGTTTCTGCCATGATTCAACTGCCAGGAAAGCGGGAGGGGGTACTACTAGTAGTATCACTAGTACGCCGTACAGAACGCGACTGCTCACTGTTCCCACCAGTGCAGCTGTGCTATAAATGGTTTTCGTGAGTTACACACACGAGGATGAGCTATTACTGTATACTTTCTCTACGTAATTATTGGATGCCTGAGTCCGATTCGTAACTGCTCGGAAGCCGATTCGGGGGGGAACTTTGATAACTATCATTACTACAAGCGCGACGGGCCCCGCCGTCCCGCCCGCCCGCCCCCTTTCATACAATGATTAGACGGGCCGCCGGGCCGCCACACGACTGACTTTCCCGTGAGCGGCTCACAAAATAGGCACAACTCTTGCTTGCCAAATATCTGGCAAGTGCCCGGGCTGCTTAATTCTCGCAACAAAAAAAATAACCTTGCATTGATACTGCTCTCTCTGTGTTCGTCGTTAACCCCCACACGTAGATTGTCCATGAGGGCACGCTCGTTCACATCATCGTGAGGACAGATTGCATTTGGTGAGCATGTGGGAGAGTGCGAGTCCTGATACATATACTGGATTTATCAGCATGTTTCGGCCATTCCGACAACTTCCTGTGACTACTCTCTGTTCCATCGCGCGTAGTGTTGCTGCGGAGAACCGCAGTGGAAATCTGTTGAGCTCGCCACCTGCCACCTACGAACACTGCCAGCTGGCGAGTCCTCCACGGCCTTGGATCTCACGATGCCCTTCGGAACGGTTACTCTGAACGATGGCACCAAGGTCAGTGTCCGACCATTAGGTGTGCTTATGTGAGGTCGTGCTTACCTTGGAAGTGTGTCCCTGCTAGATGCCGGTCATTGCTTTCGGTACAGGGTCTAAATGGAAAGGCCAAGTACGTCCTGAGAGGGGTCCTCCTCTTTCAAACTCGCAACAGGCTAACGCGGACTGCATTGGGCAGGATGTAACCGCGTACGTCGAGCAAGCCATCGACGTTGGGTTCTCCCATATCGACACTGCCCAATGTACGTTGTTCTAACTTCTCTCCCCGCCTCTTCCAGCGTCTTCGTGTTTCGTTATTGAAAAAGAAAATGCTGGGTGTCCTGGGTTCCAGACTATCGTACTGAGGAATACGTCGGCGCGGCCATTAGAGAGAGCGGCCTTGCCCGTTCCGAGCTCTATATCACCACCAAATTCTCTGGTATCAGCACCCCAAAGTACGCTATCGAAAACAGTCTAGACAAGGTCAGCAGTGTAGCTTTGGCATCCCCCGCCCCTCGACATTGTTTTGATGTTTTGTTTCTTCTTGCGCCCCTGACGCCCTGTGGGTTCCGACACTGTCCAGCTCGGTGTGGAGTCTGTCGACCTCTATCTCATACACAACCCGTCGAGCCTCATTTTGTTCCCGAATACCTGGTCGGATTTTGAGAAGTTCCGGGAACAAGGGCTTGTCAAGTAATTCCCATACGTCGATCGATATCCGTTTGCTGACTGGCAGAACTTTTTATGTGACCGCATGAAAGGTCCATCGGTGTGAGCAACTTCAATCTATCGCAGCTTCAAAAGCTCGTCAGCACGGCGAAAGTCATTCCCGCTGTGAACCAAGTACGTCTCCATATCCCGTCTGTGCTGATTCGTGATCCCAATTCACCCTCGTGGGGATGCTAGATCAATCTCAGTCCATACAATTACGCAGAGAAGAAGGACCTTTTGGATTTCGCTGCAAAGAATAGGATCGTCGTTGAAGCTTATAGCAGTCTCAGGTAAGTAGCAATACCCCCAGAATACCCCCCGCGGCATGCTGACAGCCCTTTCAAACTCGCGATATACAGTCCTATCACTCAATATCCCGGTGGACCGGTTGACGCACCAGTGAACGCGGCCGCGAAGCGTCTTGGGGCGACCCCGACGCAGGTGATATTGTCCTGGGTGCGCAGCAAGGGCGTTGTCATTGTCACGTACGTTGTCACTTCTCTCTGTTCGCATCAGCACCTTCGTCTCCCTCTCTAAGAATATAGTATGTTCGGATAACGGCTGAACATCCGATCATCCCCCACTGTGTGTAGAACGAGTTCCACCAAGGAGCATATGCAAGAGTACCTGGCCGTCGCAGACCTGCGTAAGTCTTTGTACTGGAATTATGGCATAAAGACGATTGGCTGATCGTTCTTTGCCTGTTACGAACAGCGTCGCTTACGGACGACGAAATCGCAGCGATTGACGAAGCTGGCGCCAAAGGCCCGTCGTCCTTGCTTCTGCGAGTTCGGGGCCTTACGCCGTTAAAATCGCGGGAGTCAGTCAAGTTGTTTATGATGTTCGTAGTGTTGGAGGCGGTATTTTACTGCTCCACGCGGTACTTCTATGGGTAGAGATGTTTTGTGTCAGTGTAAATTATCGTACGATAGCGGTGCTCATAGATTCGACAAGTTCTCTGGCACACACTTATTAAAAGGGATCAGGGCAACCAGGGGCGCCTATCTCCTATTGTTGACTTGTTCGCCTCCTCCGATGTTGCCGCTCACTCACGGTCATGAATCATTTTCTGGACTTTAATATGACGCCTCACCGGAATGCTGCACCGCTAACATTGCCCTTACGCTCAAACTTGTCGATTCCGAATACTACTACACATCGAAGGCTCTGTCGTTTTATCTTCTGACTCGAGGGCAACTTTCCGACTTTGAACAGCTACCCAGACAAAGCGATGGATCACGAAGAGCTGCACCACCCAGACAGCCCGCTCATGACCATGACCAACTCATTTCTTGGCGACGGCATGCTCTCTTTCTCGATCCCTGGACCGAGGAGGGACCCGACGTATTACATCCCGGATGGAAACAGCGTGCTGTTGGTCGAGAACACGCTCTTCAGGGTACGCCGTTTTCATTCCGCTTAACCACAAAAAGCGAATAACAGGCCTTTATTAAAATCAATCCCAAATCCTGTTTTTAGGTCCATAGATCCACGTTGACCAAGGACAAGTCCGCATTCGAGACGATGTTCCAGCTCTCTTCAGAGACCGACTCTTCACGATCCGATTCGAGCATGACCATCGCAGCCGAGGGCGAGAGCGACGACAATCCGATCCGCTTACAAGGCGACACCGCCGACGAATTCCGCGCTTTGCTATGGTCTCTCTACGCCCTGTGAGTACTCACGCTTGCCCCCATGCCATACCATCACAGACGCTCAAACAATCGACGAATTTTTCTAAATTATTTTACAGCCCTCATGAATTGATGCTGGCGACGTCGGACGCCGCCAACAGCATGCAACTCGTCAACCTCGCCCGCATCACCAACAAATACCAATTCCGGTCCATCGAAACCTGGGCTCTCTCCGCCCTCTTCTCCTTCTACTCCCGCCCGGGAGCCTTCGACGCACTCCCCACCACGCATCCCACTACCACCGCCACCGCCACCGCACTCCAAGTTCCCCTCCCCCACGTCGTCGTCGGCATCCCCGGTGTTGGCGGCCCCGCACCTCCGCCCACCTCCTCCTCCCCCTCCCCCTACTCGCCCTCTCTGCTGCAAATCACCGAACTCGCGGCTCTCTGTGAGCGTGCTGATCTGTTGGAAGCCGCCGTGGCGCGGTGGAAGCGGCAGATCGGAGAGGGCAAGGACGTGGCGTTGGCGATCAGCGTCGGCGAGCGGTTTAACCTGAGGCAGATGCTCGGGCTGGCCTATCACGCGATGTTGCTCAAGGGCAAAGCGTACTGGGACGCGGACGCGTGGCTCACGCGGGAGCAGCGCGTGCGGCTGCTTTGTGGGTATTATTCGCTGGGGAAGATGTGGGACGCGCTGCCGGGCCAGCCTCCGCCGGTGACGCACAGCACGCGGTGCACGAGCCAGCAGAGGTGCACGAAGAGTTTTGGCGCGTTGTGGAAGACGGTGCTGGAGACGAGCACGCAGGTGATCCCGACGTTGCAGAGGGAGGATATGTTGGGGAAGGTGATGTTGGCGGAGAGCATGATGAAGGCGTTGGTGGAGAAGGAGATACCGAGTCAGGGGTTCCTGGATGGGATGATCAATTGCAAGGAGAATGCGATGTTTGCTACCACGATGAGGGTGAGGGAGATCAAGGACTCTTTGGCAGACCATTTCTCGGATGAGTTTTGATGGGCTCACGAGGTGTGCACATGTCTTCTTTTGGGTATCGAGTTTCTGTCCACAGTATATGCGTTATAGACAGTTTTTTCTAAGTTATTTAGTGTTTTGCTCTACCAAAGTACCCGGCACAGAAGTACTCGGGTTGTTGTACCTCTATTGTACCAATACTCACCTGACAATACATGCAACAAGGTCTACGAAAATTGTTCCAGTGAGCTGTCAAAAGGCCCATGTATTGTTCATTTACAACGATAAGCTATAATACATCTCCTCTGCATTTGATTTGATGTTAGTCCGTATAGTATCTTACAAAGCGTACAAAGATTTCTGGCAGTCCCAATTTCAGATCAGAGTCCGGTATCATACGGCAACAGAAATCATAACCTCATAACCTCATAACCGGCTCGGAACCATCCTAGGAGTCGGGGACAACGTGGTTCAGTTGGTGGTGGCGTCCGTAAAGGGAGTATTGGCCAATCCAACTTGGGTGTTGCCAGTGTCAAACACACTGTAGAAGCGCTGAAGGAAGGCAAATCCGTCTACACAGCCCAGTGTTAGCTATCTGTATGAGAGGATGGGGGAATGTCACCTACTAATGAAGTCGAGACCCTGGCCGCTCGGGCTACCCATGTCCGCTGTGACAAGGTAGATCTTGCCCTCCTTTCCGCCCAGTGTGGAGTTGAGAGCACGGGGCCAGATCTGAGCGTTGGCGGTGAACTCGTACTGCGTTCCACCTAAAATAGTGACTTCAATGAGCAACCCCTCATTCTGAGGCGAGCCTGATGTAAGACTTACCGATGGTGAAGAATAGCGACTGAAGCTTCTCGAATTGAGCCTCAGTAATCGTGAGCAGACCGGTGGTTTCGTCCATGGTGGCACCTGTAGCCTTTTGGTATGCCTGGAAGGCGTCGGTGGCGATCATGAGAAGGGTAGTACCAGTGTCAACAATGCCGGAAGAGCTGGTCAGAAGGGTCTTGCTATCACCGTAAGAAAGATCTTGATCGATACCCCAATAGCTGCCAGCGGGCTGAGTACTCGTGATAGGTACGAAGTTGACTTCGCCCGTAATCCTGTAACAGCCCATGGTCAGCACATTGAGAGACAGAGAGACAGGGCAAAATGACGAACTTGCTCTCATCGACACCTCCGAAATCCAACTCTCCATTGATGGCACCCTCAGTGGTCGTCGGCTCGTAAGAAATACCAATGGAATCAGAGACGATGGTACCTTGAGAGAATAAGTTGTCGGTGACGGTAGGTACCATGTCTGTGCCAGACACAGTGCCTGAGGTAAGGTCTACAGGACCAATGCCGAGGATACCGTCGACATCGTCGAAACCTTGAGCAGTAGAAGCGACACCAATCGACTGGCCCTGGATGACAAGGCCTGGTGCAAGCGTGACAGTATCGGTGACTAAGGACAACGTTAGATGAGTTATAGGTTCACAGAATACGAATGGGACGGAGAACGTACATTCAGTGCCAGAGAAAGAGCCGGAGCCATAGCTAACGTTCTGCGAAACCGTCAAACATTGATCGGTATGATGAGGGATCATGGATACATACCACTTTCTCATTGGTGCTCTTGCTTGTACCTGTCTTGACATACTTTGTTTGAGCGCCAACCCAAGTATTTGAGCTTCCTGTATATCAGCGCGTCGTTTAGTAGACGTAAACACACGGACAGCTGATTGCTTACCAGTGTCTATCAAGAGGGTGTACTGGGTAGCAGGAGATCCAACGCCGACGGCTGCGGTGTAGGTGACACCAGCATCGGTAACATCGACACCCGCGTCGGAAGAGGTGGGGACAGAACCTCCTGCGGCGCTGCCAGTGGTACCCCCAGTGGTACCTCCAGCGGCGTGGGATACGTGCCCATGATGGTGATGATGGCGACGGCTGCGTTCTTCAAGGATATGCCTAGGGCCATGGGGATGAAGACCGGCTATGAGCTTCTGCGCCCTAGTCCTGTCACGGGTAAGAATCTCCTGTGCGTGTTTGCCGACGACACGGCTGGCAAAGGGGACTGAGCGAATAGCAGCAGACATGGTGTTGTGGGATGAGATGGGATGAAGGTAGTGAGGGATCTGGGGATAAAGAGTAGATGTTTATATAGTTTCTGAGAGTGAGTTCCATGCGATCGAAGGGGGCAGAGGGGGTGTCGTCATCTGCAAACGAAGACTGGAATCCTCACCCGGTATCCCATCAGCTCCGAAGCCCTACCTACCAAAATAACTGCAGTCATATTTCTACTCACCTTACAGACCATGTGCCGCGGTATACCTTCCATTTCTAGCACCGCATGGATTATTATGTCCACTTGCATATTCTGCGCAGAGTAGCACGGCTGTGGCAGCACTGAACCTCTTATCTTGCTTCCTTGCCATTTCCAACCGTGGGAAGCGGGGGATCAGCAGGAGATGATCGAATCTTTGATCAGAATCTGCGTCTGTGTTCAGTACGCTTGCCTCTTCAGCTTCAACGACCTCCTCTTTCTTGCACATGCAACCCGGAGTGGCATCTTTGTTCTACGCTGCTGAGTGATTGTCTACTGTACTTGACTACGTGGCGAACTCATGATTCATCTATGGTAATGCACATCTCTGCTGCGCACGACAATCTTCTGTGTGTCGCTCTTTTCTTGGCTCCAACAGCGCTCAATTTGTCGCTCTGTGCTCGAACTTGAACTCTATCATGACCAATTCCACTTGCCACCACGGCAGGTTCGTGTCTCTCAAGCGTGCGGCGTTCGTGCTACAGCTGGAGAACAAGTGGAGCTAGTCAAAGAACCACATTCATGTCCCCTTTCTATTGTCTCTCATCTCCGAATTCGCCGTCGAACCCTCAAGGCTTCTCACTTGGAGCAAGTTCTGGTAACCTGCTACGCCGCAAGGTTCCTGGGGTTAAATCTGCCATACACAGCCGGCTTCCATTCCTACTAGGTATCAGGTATCTTTGTTACATATTCCTTCCAGTCCCTTATTGCTGTCCAAGTCATATCGCCCAAGCTCCCTTTGTCTCCGGCCGGTCTCGTGGTCTTGCAGTGACGAACTGTCAAGGCTGATATCGATGCATGGCTCTTGTGTCTCCAAGTATCTCGCAATCTGATGTTATAAGGCGAATTGAGGCCTGGATTTCATACTGGCTGATACTGACGCGAGTGAGTGGCTTGCGCCCTAAACCGATACTCACGCTGTGGGACATTCTCCATCCTAGTAGGAGCCGGAAATAGCTCGTTCGGAGACATTAATATTCTTAATCACTGTCCAAATATCCCTTCGTGGCGTTGTCTAGGTATGTACTGACATCATATCCTTCTAACAAGAGTTTGATCCTGATCATATGTTCGGATCCTATTGTCGTCGTCTTCCCTACTCCTATCACGCAGCCTGAGAATCCAGAGCCTGCGTCACGGAGCAGTGGAACTGGACATATATAACTATAGGTCTCCCACCTGACTCTTCCATCATTGACGCCCCAAAGCCTCAGGGTAAAGGCTGACATATATTACTACTGTCTGTGCGGCAGGCACTGCGCAGGACGAGAAGACGAGGTGTTATTTCCATGCTTCCATTCTGTTTACGCTGGGTTCATGTCCTCGTAGGTATGCGGCGGCAGCGGTCGCGTTATCGGGGGGAAGTTGTGGCAAGCCGGCTTGCTATCAGCCTAGTAGTCGAACCCTGGAAGTTAACGTTCAGTCTAAGCCACCGTAAGTGCTACTTTACTTCCAAGTCGCCTACAAGTTTGGGGTCCCTGATTACACACAACCAGTGCCCAGTGACTCGTCTCTAAACTTAAACTGTGCCCTTGTATTCTGAAGATAGGTGCTAGCACCGTATCGACCACGCTCTCGCCAATGACACCCCTGTGAACTAGATCGAAACAGTGCACACAGACAGGCTCGGATTTACAGAGGTTTACAGATGTTAATAGTCATTTCCAGCTGGGGCGCGTTCGCTTGCCGCGGCACGGTGAAATAACATTCGGCACACAGCGCCCCCGCTTTGGCGCACGTTCAGTGATCTGCACATTGAAAATCCCGACCCATTCGCCATCAAAAGCGCGGGAGGGCGCGCGGTCGATGATGAAATCTATCTGTCACGCAAATTTGGGGCCAAACTCTAAGGCTCTATGTCGCATTCAAAGTTGTATCCACGGGGAACAAGCTGGAACAAGAGCATGTATAACCGGTGTATTCCTACGGTAATCAACCGACCGTTCTGCGAACCCAGCACTAGACTATCATGCGCGATCTATTTTCGGGTACGGCCCCGACATTGACAGGACTGCGGCTCGGGAACTTGGGCGGGGTTTTTCTTTCGTTTTTGTTTTGGGATAAGGCACGGAGCATGATCTGGACCGTGGGCTTTACGGTGGCGGGTCGATGCGCCCGCGGACGTGAGTTGCTGGATGTCTATGTACTGCTCCGGGTGCACAAAAATAACATGGTTCCCGTGACGTTTTCAACAACTTGGCTGGTTGCGTCCGCAAGCACTATAGTATGGATTGACCTGGTGCTTAGGCGGGCATAGGAATTCAATGCCCCCCTCAATTGTTGGCATTGAATTTCAAGTTACAGGCATTGGTACTGTTCGGAACATATCCCGAAGTTGCTTGCTGATAATATTACACTAGCCTATGCCTCAGGCTTATTACGTGCACAAGAGCCTGTCTGCGCTTGACGAGTCATTCTAGGTCATTCTGGGAGTACCAGCGAAATAAACAAGTTGAAATCAGTGGCGAAAGCCTCGAAAACAGCACTTGCCTAAAGTGGACCACATTATTCGTACTCCGATGAGGATCACGTGTTAATGCAACGAGCTCGCGCCCCCTAGTTCGAACCTCGCTCAGGCTGGTTTCGGATTTTGGACGACCTCAACTCGTTTTATTCATCATGATCTTTACTTCACTCAATAACCCAGAAATAAAGTCTTTAACGGAGCTCGTCGTTTTTAGCTATAACGACCGCAACGTTCTCGTGCCTCTACCGGCGACGTATGAGGCAAGAGATTAACAACTTCTCTGCAGAGTATCGTTCCCTCTCCAGAACTGACATCCGTCCTTTCCCCAGGATGCCGTTAGCACAGTTCGAAAGGAGTTCTCGCTTGACGACGATGGCGAGATACGATTTACGACTGAGGAGCTGCAAGGATGCCTTTTGGGCTTGTCAGTAGAGATCCGGAGGGACGCCTGGGAGGGGATCTCTCACGTACCAGCGAAAATCAGCGTGACTGTCACCCCTACCAGTACATCAGCATGTGCGTCTTCTTCATTGAATCCAATATTCGTACATGTATCGGGTCTGACCATATACACCGCTTAGCGGTTCCATCTAGTTCGTCCAAAGGCAAAGCCCCAGTAAAGCCGACTCCGTCGGCTGCCCCTACTACTGCACGCATTTCCTTTCAATCCAAACGTGCTCCTCGCGTGTCTTTGCCCAAGGTTTCTTCCCAAGCATCGACTTCGCGACCCTCGATCGTGGCGCGAACTTCAATGTTGAAGCCTCAAACGCCCAAGTCTTCCGCGCCGTCACGCAATTCTGTTGCTACTTCTTCTTCGTCTGTATTTCCAGTAGCGAAACGATTGGCTGCAGCAGCAGTTGCTGCTCCTTCACCAGCTGTGCCTGCCGAGGAACCAGAAGAGGATGAGCTTTACGATGATGACGATAACGACGAAGTCTTCTCGAACCCCTCTCCCTCGAAGAGTTCAGCCAATAGGTCTGCAAGGCAACGAATAATGTCGGAGCCGGAGGATGAAGATGAGGATGGGGATGAGGAGGCGGACGAAGACGAAGACTCGGAGGGGTATGATCGCGTGCAGCGAGAGGACTTGAGAGATCATGAAAATGAGGCAGAGGAGGCTGCAGTGGAAGCGGAGGTGGCGAGCGGTCTTGTTATGAGCCAGGGATCGACAGCACCCAACCTGGCGGAGCGCTTGTTTGAGGATGTGGTGCCTATGGAAGAGAGGGTCTCTGCTGCCCGTCCAAGAGGTGCGTATTTATCAGTCTGCCCGAGTGGGTGCCCACTCAAATACGTGCAATAGTCGTGGAACCTGAGGCATCTACGTCGACGCCAGCAGGTACGATAGTTCTTCCTGCGTGAGCCACTTTTGGACTGACGAAAATGGCCAGCTCCTGCACGGACACCGGGAAAGCAGTCCAAAGCGAAGATGCTCGCCAAACTTGAGCCCCTGGAAAGTAGTGAGAAGAACTTCTTGATTACCGTGGAATATGACGACGGCGGTGAGGAGGTGCATAATTCAACGTTCAAGACGAAGGGAAGGCACATCGTGGGCAAAGTATTACTGACTGCGCTTAGGACGTTCGGTATCGAGGATGCCATTGATAGGTGAGCTTTCTGTTTTTGGCGACATGGATTTGGTGGTTGATGCGCGGCGTTCTGTTGCACGTAGATCTAGCCTGGTTCTCATCCGAGAAGACGTCGTTGGGGGCAAGGTCGTTCGGCGTACCTACCCGTGTTCTCTGGACGAGACGATGGCCAACGCTGGGGCGCGTCCAAATGCTCGCCTTGCTATTTTGATTGACGAAGATGAAGAAGACGATGAGTAAAATCCGTGTTTTGATGGCAACATTGCATGCTAGCGCTATTCAAGATCTTATACCACTCGTTCGCTAGTTTTTCTCTCTCACATTTTACACGCTGCTCTCTTGTGTCAAAGGCTCTGTCATGAATTTAATCGCATTTGAAGCCTTCTTTTTCATAGGGCTATCACGGCCAGCGCGTTGCAGAGCGCGTAGCGACGCGCCCACCGCATTGTAATCACGCCATTATTCCCATGATCATGCTCCTGGGCAAGACGCCATCCGACCGAGCTCGGGTCTCAACTTGTGAGCGGCCAGGCAAGCGAGCACTAAAAGCTATGTTATCATCGATCTCCGGATAAGCCAGCCCCAGGACTCTCCCCCCTGACCACTACCACCACCCTTGTCCGTTAGCTATGCCTGCCCTCGAACTCAAGACCAACGTCAAGCTCGCCGACCCCAAAGCCTTCATTCAGGAGTTTTCTCTAGTAACTATCCGTCATGCCCGTTAAATCTCGGATATGAGCTGATGCCCGTCCATAAGTTCTCGGCGAATCTACTGAAAAAACCCCATATTTATATTTGTGCGAGCTACACCTATAACGAGTACCTCGCATGGGAGGGTACTTTCGAACCTGCCTTCCTACTTAACATCGCACGTCTTTCATCTATCTCTGACTCCTTGTGTTGCTTTTTCATTAACCGAATGTCTGTCCAGACGAGCTTGGACAACTTCAGTGCCGAGTTGAACAATGGCTTCAGCAAGGACCTCTTCGAATTCTTCGAGAAGCACTTGGGTGTCAAGGATAACCGCGGCTACGTGTCCGTCCTATTTGTTGTGTATCTTTTTCTACAAACTGACTGAGTTCACCCGTGTAGGATGTTCGTCGACCCCGGTAGGGAGAACATCGGGTGAGCAAAGCTCGTTGAATGTGCACACAGCGATGGTTAACCTAACCAACCCCCTACTTTAGCTACGCTAGTACTACGGTCCGCGCCCTTTTCGCTCCCAAATAAGGGCATGGTGCAACTTCGAGCGGTTTTCATATCCGACCCACCAGCGGATCAATTTTAAGTACAATGTGGATGCCAAGGGATCATTACTCATTCATGTAAAACTACCTGAAGCAGGGAATCACATTGAGCTCGGATGCCTGACAAGTCTGATGAACGTCGTGCCGTTACACCAGACCATCCGAGGACCGGGAAGATGCTGCATAGGACTGGTGCTATTTTGTGGCCTGTTTGATGCATCTATACAGCAGGCAGATGTTGTGGTAGATCCGGTTCCTGCTCTGTCGCAGAATTTGATTCATGTTGGTCTCCCTCCCAGAGCCTCTTGGCAGGGGATCGAACCTATGTCGCACCTGAGGCGTGCTGCGGATACCCTACTCATGTACGAAACCTCAAGCATCTATGTCAGCGCTAAATGGCATGGTATTCCTTCCTGCGTATGCAACTTTGAACTGACGATAATAGCAGCTCCTGCATGCAGACACCCGCCGGAAAGCAGTCCAATGCCGCGAAGAAGCTGTCGTTCCACCGCAAAATCGCTCGGTGTACCTACCGATGTTCTCTGGATGAGACAATATTGGCCAACGCTGGGACAGATCAAAATGCTCGCCTCGCTATATTGATTGAGGAAGAGAAAAATGACGATGAGTGACGTTACAGCTAGTATTCAGAATCTACCGCTCGTACACGCTGATCTCCGGTGCCAATACTAGTCCCTCGCGAATTTAATTCAACATGAATCCTTATTTTTCAGGGCTACAAAAATAAAATCAATAAACTGCAGGACACGCGTCGCGGAACGCGCGTAGTGATACGCCTACCGTGACTGAGCCACGTGACTACCCCGTGACCCTGCTCCCGGGCAAGACGCCATCCGACGACCGAGCTTGGTCTCATCGCACCAAGCCATGGTATCATCGATCTCAGGCTAAACTATATGCACTATCAGGACTCTCTCCCGACCACCACCACCCTCGTCCCCTAGCTATGCCCGCCCTCGAACTCAAGACCAACGTCAAGCTCGCCGACCCCAAAGCCTTCATTCAGGAGTTCTCTCTGGTAGCTATCCATCATCCCCATTAAATATAGGATATGAGCTGATGCTCGAACATAGTTCTCAGCGAATCTATTGAAAAAGCCCCATGCTTACATCTCTGTAAGTTATACTTACAACGAGTTCCTTGCATGGGAGGGTACCTTTGAACCCGCCTTCCTGCTCAACATTGTAAGTCCTCCATCTATCTTTGACCCCTGTCGTTCTTTTACTAATTGAATGTCTAGACGAGCTTGGATAATCTGAATGCCGAGTCGAACGAGGGCTTCAGCAAGGACCTCTTTGACTTCTTCGAGAAGCACTTAGGTGTCAAGGATAACCGTGGCTACATGTTTGTCCTATTTGTCTTCTATCGTTTTCTACTAACCAATTGAGTCTACCTTGCAGAACATTCTTTGACCCTGGGAGGGAGAACATCGGGTAAATGAAGCTCGTTGAATAGTATGCACGAAGCGACGACTCACCTGACTAACCTCTTCCTTCAGCCACGCCCATACCACGTTTGGCACCATCTTCGGTCGCAAATAATGGCATGGTGCAGCTCCAAACGGCTCGCACGCCCAGTCCACAGCCCACTAGCGAACAAATTGAAGTAGGAATATGAACGACAATGTATTAACACTCCATCGATGTAAAGTTACTCGATGCAAGGACCAAATTGAATTCAAATGCCTGACAAAACGTAGCTTGGAGACGTCGTTTGAGTCACAGCCGTTATAGCTATCTCTGCGAGAGAGGGCAAAACCTGGCGTTTTGAAAGATGCTGCACAAATCTAATGCCACTTTGTAACCGTTCAATGGCTCTGTAAAGCAGATAGGTTCTGTGATAGATCCGCATTCTGAGGGTTCCTGATCTGTAACATAATTTTTGTGGCAGAGATCTATGTGAGTCTCCCTTGCAAAGTAGCCACCGAGGGATTGAACCTACGTTTTGAACTAGCGGCGTACTACGGGTACCCTGTCAATCCATGTGACAAAGCCACAATCCGGCGATGAATTTGTCTTATCGTTTTCCACCGGGCAGATCCTTTAGTATCTGCGGTGCTGTCCGCTGAAGAAGGATAGTCAGCTATCATCTGTCATATTTACAGCAAGGGGATTAGAAACGTTCTCCATTCACCCGAATGATCGGAAAACGCTCTCAGCCTCCCTCCTACAGAACTCGCGGAGGTATTAGTGAAGCTTTGTCATGCTCAGAGGGCCAATATAGCTCCATGAGTATATCGCCGTTGAAGACAGGCCTCATCAACGCTGATGCTTGCACTGATGCCTAGACAGTGTTCGTTGAACGTAAAAGAAGGCCTTCCGACTCGGCCGCTGGAATGGTGGCAAAGCTGTCGGACTTTCGGTTCGCAGAGAAAAGGGAAATTGACTCACAAGCAGACCAGGATAGCTTCGTTATCGAAAGAGTCTCCTACGCGGCGCACAAAAATGACTCGGGTAGTATCCCAAAGTTGGACTCGGAAGTCTTTGAATGGTATGTGTCACAAGAAGCCGCATCAATCCCGCTCGACCTTGCTAAATCATATGTTAGTCAGCGGGGAATCGGACATGCAGTATCATACTCTAGAAAAAAGGACTTCCGGAGGTATGTCGCGGCTGACAAACGGAGAGTCTAAAACATTGGTTATGATGGGAAGTCACTAGTCAAAGTTCACATGCAAAACATGAGGATGTACCTCTGGCGCTGGCAAACATCCACCCAAGGATTCGCGACCAGGCCAGTGTATCCGCTTTACGCCGGATCGTCAACTGGACAGAAACATTCGTTGGCCAGCGGAAGTAGGCGGAGAAAAGATTTGCTTACAAACTGAGTGAAGAGCAAAGCGTCCATGGAGCAGATCAAACATAGATTCGTCGTCGCTTTCTTCACCGCGGGAATCATTCGCAGAACAGGCCAAAAACGTGCAGATCAATCATCTACTGACAATTTGAGCCATGCCAATGGGTTATGACTTGGAAGCGGCGCAAGTGAGATTCCCTATGTAGTTTGCTTCACCGAGAGGCCGGGGATTGTGAGATTCGTGCATCTTACGTAGCAACGCGAGAGACGTACTCCAGGCTAGAATCACCATAGATCATGACACAGTGCGATGAAAAGATCCTGAAAGAAATGCATGCTCACAATCAGACTCAGACTCGGTTGCAAGATTGCTTTGACAAAGGGACAACAGCTAGAGTGCAAAGAGAGGAAGTCATCCCGAGAGTTATCTATTCTGACCTTGCCCTAGCCGACATTGGGTCAGCTGCTCGTGGAGATTCAGCCATATGGTAGTAGTGTATCATTTAAAGAAGATGACCGAGACTTTGATGGTACAAACTTCGGGAAGCGCCCGTTGAGACTGCGATCGTGAGCCGTCGCGCCGGCGGCAAGTGTACACAACGTCGGCAACGACGCTCACGACGAATACAACGACTAGTACGAAGGAGGGGTCTACACCCCGGAGAGGACGATGCCTCTTCTAACGTTCGACACAGAACGCCCCGGCGCCTTTGGACTGGGTCCTCCGCCAAGCTATGCTGCTGCACACGATGATGAGGAAGAAAAGGATGCCCCTCCGAGGAAGTGGTATCACTATCTACCAACACTGGGTGCGTCCTCGGTATTTTGGCACTATTCTGCTCTTCATATGCTCATTGATTGTGTTTCTCGTACTACCCGACGACTAATTCCGTGACTATATGCATCGAACAGTAACGGTTCTATTACTCCTCGCCCCACACCCCTCGCTCCTCATTGTTCTTATCAACTATCATATGCGTGTTTTGCACGCCCCGATGCGCTTCTTACAACACCTTGTTATCACATATACGCTCTCCTTTCTTGCGTTCTCTTCCCTTATTGTTATTCTAGCGAGGGACCCCGGGCGGGTCAAGGCTAGCAAACCTGGAGGAGACAGCGGAGAAGGAGAAGGAGAAGAACTGGACTTGACCCAGGCACTGCTCTCAATGGAGGAGGATGTCAGTTCGACGGGACAATGGTGCAGGAAGTGTTGGGCACCGAAGCCAGAACGGGCACATCAGTGAGTATCCGCCTTCTGCATGAGATATGTAATAACAGCTGAATGTCTTCACAGCTGCTCACATTGTGGGCGGTGTGTTTTAAAAATGGGTTAGTAGAACCTCTTGTGAATGACCTTAAAAGCTACAGTGTTTGACCGGTTTCAATATAGACCACCACTGCGGCTGGCTAGGTTACAAGTGTATTGTAGGTGATCATGGAATGTCATGTGTATACGCGTTGCTGATTGATTGGACAGGGTCATAGGACCTACGCCTCCTTCCTACATTTTTTGTTCTGTATAACGCTTCTCGCTATATACATCGCCTCAATTTGCGTATCAGCTGTCTTCTACGCCTTCTCGAATCCGCTTGTTATAGTGAGTTTTTACTCTTTTCACGGCGCTATGTGCCTGACTGCAAGATAATAGGACGACAGGACGCCTCTACATGAAATGAGCCTAGCCTTTGCCGGTATTATCATTACAATGGTTATTGGCCCTTTCTTGGCTTATCACATATACCTCGTGTCGTAAGCTTTCCTTTCATCAGAGCGCCTTTACTTCTTAATCGGATCCGTTTGCCAGAACCAACCAAACGACCCTAGAAAACCTTTCACCCTTCCAGCTCCTTCGTTACCTCCCTCCTCTCCCCCAGAATTCTACAGATAGGGTCCGCCTTTCTGATCCTCCCCTCGAACACGAGTTGTCCTATGCTCAGAGACGCCTCGTTCGAGATGCACACAGCTATATCAAAATGTACGACATCGGCTGGCGCAAAAATTGGGCGCAGGTATTGGGGTGGGACAGACCATGGGGGCTGTTTTATCGTGTCGCTATCGGCGGCGGAGGGTAAGCTGGATCATAATCTTTTTTCCTAACGTGTCTGCGCGCACATAGTATTAACTGACTCTTATTTTCCTAGGAAAGGAGATGGGTGCATCTTTCCCCGTAACCCAAGAGCGGACCAACTTCTTGCCCGACTTGCGTCGGAGCTGGTTGATGCAGACAAGATTTCGTGAGAGCTCTCTTTCATTCGTTCGCATATCACGGACGCTGTATCTATATTATACCATTATTCTTGGCTACTTCATTCCCCGTCCTTATTCATAGGCCTGCCACGTATCTGGCGAGCACAGTACCCATTGCCATTTACATCCGTGGGGATAGGTGGGATTCTGGTGGGTAGTTTGTCTATCCAAGTTCCCACCTGCTGTCAGAAATAAGCGAACCGCATGTAACGCCATTAATTTTTAACCTTAAGATTCCTTCCTTAATCAAGGCCGGTAACCTAACGCCGTCAGATTTATGACAGATTTAACTCGCCGATTACGCTGCAATACACGACTGCGGCGATATGAAGCTTCTGGGACAATAACACGATTCAGTGTACCTCATCAATGCTCCCATCATTTTCTCTCAGGATCTACATAGCTTTACGTTACTTGCACCCTCAAGGCGATTCAAGCGACTCAACGCAGTCTCCGGAATCAATTACTCAGCCAGGCACAAGTCTCGCTATGATACCGTAACAAAGCGCGAGGGAAAATCTTTCCTCATTGCCAAGTCGCCGAAGACTAATTCATCGTATCTAGGACGCTGCTGTAGCGAACGCGCGCCTCACCGCGACCGGGCTGCGCGAGTCGGCTTGAATGCAGCGTTTAAGTCTCCCCGCCAGTCGCCGTTCACCAGCTGACTGATGTTACTAGGAGGCCCTCTCCCGCGGCACATGAACTATTGTCCCGAGTATCAAATATGTCCCTGGTCAGTACTGACTCGGAGGACCATTCAAGACATTCGAATGTACGCACCAGCTCACCCCTGATGTCATGAGGATGAATTATGTAAGCGACGCTAATCGCGACCCGAGCTACTCGCCGATGCTCCTCGTCCTACCTTTAAAACCAACCCGCCACACCTTGATGCAAACCAAACAATCCCCCTAGACCAACATTTATCTGCCTACTGCTTTCTCCAGTTTAAAGTATATGGCGAACACTCGTGCCTCCATTGACATTCTGGACATCCGCGGAAAGCATGCTCTCGACACCGACCAGGACACTATCCAAGAACAAATATTGAACGGTCTCTCCCGTCCTGCAGGCCAGAAGACATTTCCGACCATACTCCTCTATGACGAAACCGGGCTTAGGCTTTACGACGTCATTACGACCGACGCCCCTGAATATTACCTATTCCCCGCTGAAGAACAGCTCTTGAAGGACCACGGCCGAGATATAGTGAAGTTTATGCATGCCCGCAACGGCGGCCAAGCTCAGAACGAAACGGTTGTCGAGTTGGGTGCAGGGTGAGTGTGCGACATCTGAACTAACTCACTTTCCAAGAATGGCAACTTCTATCATAACCTTGTCAAACTTTCCTCCACACTTCATTTGATGCAATTTTCCACGTTGATAAAGATGCCGATTTGCCTTGCATCATGTGCTCGTGACCATAAAACATATGTATATAAGCTGACACCTTTTATTCTCCAGTGCGCTGAGAAAGACATCTCATATCTTACGCGCGTTGGCGCAACTTATACCCAACGCCATGGAGAACCCACCCATCACATATTTCGCTCTCGATCTTGAAAAGCGTGAATTGGAGCGCACATTACACGAATTGGCCAAATCGGACGTCGGTGTCGAAATACAAGGCAAAGTTGCGACTAAAGGTCTATGCGCAACATACGACGACGGCCTCGAGTTCATCAAGGACGGCGGGTTGCAATGTTCAAGCGACGCGGAACGTATCTCACTTCGACTGAGTGAGCACTACAAGGTCGAGAGTGTTTCTAGGGATCTGTCGCCTAGTTCTTCTGTCAGCGGTGAGACAGAAACAACGCCTCCGTCGACTCCTGGGTCTGAGAGACCACCGTTCCATCTCCTATTTCTGGGCTCTTCCTTGGGAAATTTTACCAGAGGAGAAGATGTCGCGTTCCTCAAGTCCCTTCCGTTGCAGCCTGGATCCGGCAATACACTGCTTATCGGACTAGACCATGGCCATGAACGTGAGAAGATTGAAGCAGCCTATAACGATTGCAACGGCATCACCAAGGAGTTTATCATGAACGGTCTAGCTGCAGCAGGGCGCGCGCTTGGGGATGAACATTTATTCGCGCAGGAAAACTGGGAGTATGTGAACAAATACAACGAAGAACTCCGTACGTCGGCTTGGTCACTCGTCTATGCAAAAAAGTTGATATCCACCTTACTCATAGGTCGTCACGAGGCGTTCTTCCAGTCTAAATTAGATCAGATCATCACGGATCCACATTCCCAAGCTGAATTCAGATTCTTCGCAAATGAACTAGTGCGCATCGAGATCTCGCATAAGGTCCGTACAAATTCATTTTATCTTGAGATCTGGATGCCAACGTTTGTTTGTCTACATAGTACTCCGAGAAAGACGCATATTCACTCTTTACCGCAGCTGATCTTCGCCCGATAAATCGGTGGACAGATCAGTCCTCTCAGTACTCCCTTTGGCTTCTGGAGCGCCCTCAGTTCACGTTCCCTCTCCTTTCAACTCCAAACCTGACCAAAACGCCCTTCGGAGTCCCGTCAGTTGGAGAATGGCAGGATATGTGGGCCGCATGGGATTTCATCAATAAACAGATGATTCCTCCTTCAATGTTATTTCAGAAACCGATTGATCTCCGGCATATTTGTTTATTCTACCAGGGCCATATCCCCACGTTCTTGGATATCCACTTATCAAGATTACTTCAAGAGCCTCACACTGAGCCTGAGAATTTCAAGGTGATAGAATTTGTTATGCTCGGACGATATATGCTAACTTCGTCATACAGTATATATTTGAGGTAGGGTGTATTGCCTGTATTGCACGAGCCAAGCACCATTAACCGCAAAAAATGCGCAGAGAGGTATCGATCCTATCGTCGATGACCCTACTCAGTGCCACGTATGTCATCTTATTATTCAAAACTAATTTCGAGGATTCTGATATTTGTCACCCAGCCGCATTCAGAAGTCCCTCAATCAGAAGACGAATGGCCGTCCATGGGTTCAATCATGGCATTCCAAGGGAGAGTACGCGCCCGACTATTGAAGCTCTACGACGATATCTCCTCCGGTAAATTCAAACTTACAAGGAAAGTTGCCCGTGTGCTTTTCATGACACTAGAACATGAGGCTTTCCACGCCGAGGTCAGCGGTATTGTACTCTATGTGATCTCTCCCCTCTGACACGCGCCTTCAGACCTTACTCTACATGCTGCTGCAACGGGCAGGCACGGGAACTATTCCTCCCTCAGGATTCGTCATTCCCATGTGGGACATCCTTTCACGGTCTTGGGAATCAGCTCCTCAGCCGCCTTCTGCCACCGTAACTCTTGGTCCGGCCACTCTAACTATGGGTCACGACGATGACGAAGCTGATGATTCCTCCATGGAAGTTGCGGGCCATGAATTTGGATGGGACAATGAGCACCCCAAGAGAGAAGTGCGGGTGAACAACTTCCGCATAGAATGGAGGCCCATCACCAATGGGGAATTCTACGCCTTCTTTACGGGAGCTGGCAAGGGAAAAATTGAGCAACCGGCTAGTTGGGTCGCGGTTGATGGTGAACTTCAGGTCAGAAGGTCCCCCCTGGCGACTGGTGACCTAGGGGCTCACTGATACTATGATAGGTCCGCACTCTTTACGGTCCGGTTCCTATGAAAATCGCCTGGCACTGGCCAATTATCACTTCATGTGATAACCTTTCTACATATGCCAGTGTTAAAGGAGGACGTCTACCCACCGAGCCTGAGCTTCGCCTTTTCTTTGACAAGTTCAATTGCGATTATGATGGTGGCGCCAACATTGGGTTCCGTAACTGGCACCCTGTGCCGTGAGTGCTCCTTCTAATATAGTTTGGTAGTTTCTTCTGATTATATTACTATGCAGATCCACGACGGGCTTAGAAAAATGGGCGGGCAAGGGGCATAACGGCGGTGTTTGGGAATGGACTTCCACTGTCTTCGATGCACACGATAACTTTGTACCGTCGAAACTGTATCCAGGGTACGTTCTTGCATCATGAAGGTTACTTCATATGACTGGTATCCTAACTGTCTCAAATGTAGTTATTCTACGGATTTTTTTGACTCGCACCATCGTATCGTGGTACGTATCTCGAAATATATCACTGGGTACGCTGTTCTGACTTACGGCGTTTCCAGCTTGGCGGATCTTACGCTACGATCCCCCGTCTGGCGGAGAGATCCACGGTTAGAAACTATTATCAACATAATTATCCGTACGCTTGGGCGGGTGCCAGGATAGCTTACGATATCCAGGACGTCGCCGAATGATCGGATCGCATTGTTAGGATAATATTTAGTTCATCGGGACTCATTTGTATCAGTACATGTAGCATAAGCATGCATGGTGGACGTAAGAAGATTCGTGTACTACATACTGTATCTCTCAGATTGTATAAAAATTCATGGACTGTGATCGTAATCCGGTGAGGGAGGTCCTGAATCTGGGTCGGCGTCGTTGTCCTTCACGTTGTTTTCGGTGGCAAAATATGACCTATAGATACGATTTGAATATCAACTGATAGTATCATGTTGTCATAACGAGCTTACGGAGGAATGTCAAGTATGGGGGGAGGTCCATCCCATGGGACACCGTCCCCAGGAGCTTGCAGATTGGACACTATCCGCAAAGGAAACTGACCTCTCAAGTTATTCCCAATTCCAGGAAAATCAACCTTCAGAAACATCCAATACTCTCGTACCGCGCGCACATTAGCTTATCATTAAATGTACACTAAACCGTATGTCACTTACGTGCACTGTCATGGTAGTCATCGAAAAAGCTGGAGGGCATTTCAGCGTGAAGCTCGATCGAAAGTTGACCTCCTGCTTCCAGCTTCCGCGCTGGTCCTTCTCGTTTCCGAGGGCAGCAGGTATCCAAACATTGTCCATAACTTCTACCTCGACCGGGGTTGTTGGCGTATCTGACGAACGAGCCTTGACATCGAACCCTCCCAGATGTGCGACGAATACACCCTTCGATCCTATCTCATCGAGCATCGCCTTGATGTGAATATTACGCTGGAGCTTGAACTCGATGCCTTGGACTGTGCGTGGGGGCGCGGGGAATATGGGCTCGTCTTTCTGCACCGTGTCCTCCGAACGCTTCATTGGCCTCGTCATGGTCACAACGGTGATCGTGAAAGGGATCGGGGTGAGGATGGGGAAGACGTCTATGTTCGGTACCGTGATCTGCCAGTGCAAATGCGTTAATGTTGGGTTGGAGACAGCTCATGGCTGGTTCACCCACCGTCCATTTGACATTTGAGTACTCTCCCCATATTCCCCTCCGGACAGGCTTCGTTTCCATGATACTTCGCCATCCCCCTGCCCAGCCCGCTCTCAATGCCTGGCCAACTGCAGCACCTTTGGGGTGGGGTGGTACAACAACAAACGGGCGAAGGATCCTACGGTTTATTTGGAATTTCCCGGGGCGCACGCCCACGACTTGGATAGAGTACTCGACCCTTCCGCCTCTGTCGAGTGTGTCGAATTCACACGATGGGGGAAGCTTCGAGGGGAGGGTAAAGCGAAATGGAATGGTCAAGATGTGGGTATCGGGTGGCGGATACGCAGTACCTCGGCTCCAGACGGGTATTTTCTGGTCATAAAGGTGGACTGTCTGTCGCGATGTATTTGAGGTATTTCCTCTCGAGCGAGTAATCCTCCTGTATAAAAGAGGTGTATCCCCGTGAATGTATGGTCTTCTCTCATTCCCAAAGAGATGAACTTACGTTGAAATGGTTCCTTCGAGTTTTACGTATACTTCTTCGACCTTGTCCAGCTGTAGCGTAGGGAAGTTTAGGAGAACTTCGCCTTCAAGAACTTCTCCTGCGACTTTGAAAAGATCTGAGTTGAAGACAAGGTCAATAGCTTCAGGGCTGTGCATGGGAACTGCTCAAGTCGTTGTCCTAAAACTAGGTGAAAGTGAGCATATGAATGACATGACATGACTGCGGAAAGATAACTCTATCAAGAGCGCCATCACCGTTCCTGAGAGAACGCGCTGCGTAGGACATGGGACTTCGAGTCCTGAAGCAGAAGCACACCAGTGTCACATTGTGACAATGCGCGGTCGTGACAAATGAGCTTAGATTTATTCGGTGCAAAATACAGCGAGACTAGGCAGAGAGAATGAAGACGATACACAGACAAGGACCTCTTTTTAGAAAATCCGAAACCCTTCTAGCTCTAGCTTTTCGCGAGCTGATCAGTAGCACTGAGAGTAGTCTGTAGAGCGTAGTGTTAGCAAATATTCAAGGGGCATTCAAATTAATCAGAAAATTACTCACATGAGTTCAAGACGTGGCAGGTGAAGGGGCTGACACAAGCGGTAGCGCCAGTGTAACCGATACCACCGCATTGTCCCCACTCGGCGACGGTGCCGCTGATGGGGGTCTGCGAGGGGGAGGAACCCGTGCCGCTTGGGGATGAAGGGCTTCCGGTGTTAGTGTAGGTGGAGCCGATGTCACCGAACTTGATGTTGGAGAAAGTAACGGATGCGCTGGCGGAGACAGACTCGACAGTAGCAGGTTCACCAGAAGTCGCAGAGCAAGTGCCACGAGCGACACCGGGGGTGGAGGCGGAGCTGGTGGTGGGGTAGTCGCTGTCGAGCCAGAGCATGGAAGCGGCATGGTCATCCCAGATGGACATAGCCAAAACCATACCGGCCTTGAGCGCGTTACCCATGGCAGTGAGACCGCCCTTGGTCTGGAAGTAGTTCTGGTCACCGAAGGTGGTCTTCTGCTCAGAGCAGAAGTTCGTGCTGATAGAGTTGACGGCGTCGATTCCGGGGATGTTGACATTGGAGTTCTGGATGACCTTGCCGTTCTGGACGTACAGGCGGCGAATCTCGGAAAGTGCGCCAGTGGAGGTGCCGTCGGCGGTGATGAACTGGGTGACGACGGTGAACTTGGAGCTGGTATCGACGGTCATGCCCTTTCCGAGGAAAGTGGTGTTACCCAAGCGGAAGGAGTTGAAGTCACATCCGTCAGCATCGCAGACACCGTCGTACCTATCATCACCCGCACCGCAGTCAGTGCCCGTGCAACGGGTCTGACTGGTGACAGAGCAGGGGTGAGGGGTAAAGGCAGCTGCGTCATTGTTCGCCTCCCAAATATCCATCTCGCTGCAGCAGGTGCCGTACGAACCAGTACCAGCGTTGGGATCGGTAGAAGAACCAGCCCAGCCTTCAACGTTGGCCTAAGGGAATAGAGATAGTTGTCAGTATCAGTTAGAATATATGGCACTGAATATAATTCACCTCGCCGTTAATGAACTTGATGTCCTGGGGGCACTGCGAGTCGCAGTAGCCAGTACCGAACTTGGCACCTGCCTTGTTGTTGGGGTACTTGGCCATGCCACCATCTTGGTCCATCTGAACCAGGTACAATGCGCCATTGAGACCGCAAGGAAGGTTGGACATATCGACGTCAAAAGTGAATTCCTGGTTCAAGAGCTTGAACAACTCGTAGTTGGTGGCGTCTTGCATGAGGTAAACACGCGAACCGACGTTGCTACCCGTGATGAACTTGAGGGTGAGGGCGTCGGAAGCGGTGGTGATACCGTAAGTGCCAGAATAATCAGCACCGTCGATAGCGCAGGCCTCAGCACAAGTGACACCGTCGGGACAGATCGAAGTGTCCCAAGCGTTTCCGGTGTAACAGTTGGTGTAACCGGTGGTAGTGTGAACCCAGCGCCAGTTAGAGTCGAGTACAACGGCTGTGTTCTGGGTGGTGCAACCACCGGCAGTGGTACACTTTTGCGAGGACATTGTTGGGTGGGTCTCAGCCGTCTGGGTACCGGCTTGCTGCCCGTACACCATGGCAATGAGCGAGAACGAGAGGAGTGCGGCGGTGGGGAACATGGTGCCTATTGGGATTGAATTAGCGAAACCAGCAATATTTATGATGCAGCTTAACAGTACCTTAGAGTCTTGGTGGTAGAGCCCTATACGTGTAGACCGAGTAACTAGATAAAAAGATCAGATTGCGTCTCGAGGAAGAGTAGAAAATGAGCGTACAAGAGCTAGTTAGCTTCTCTGTAAGAGTGCGACGTCTGGATGTTGGACTCTGCCTCTAACCACAGCACCTCGTCAAGCTTATATACTCCATTCCCTAGGCTGTTGGAGGAGCATCTTCCCGCTGGCCTCGTGAGTGCGGACAAACCAGGAGTTCCCAGTGCGAGCTTGAACCGACAATTTCGAGTGCTAAATTGCGGGTGATATGGAGGGATGAAGGTAGCCTATGTGAGGGGTATTGCACTGGCGAGCAGGATTTTCGTGTCCTCGTGAGTTGAGGCGGATTAACCAGAACTTGGCGATTTAACCTCGGATATAGAGGATCTGTCAAGGCAAAGCTCTACCAACTTCTGCATGACAGAGTCTCGAGGGGTGCATATACGGCTCTTCCCTTCGCTGTACTGGTTGGGACATTCGTCGGCGGGTAATCGTCGGCAGGGTGAAAGACTGGCCGCTGGATTTTGGCTGCTGGCGGTTACGGTGCAAAGTCGGAAAGAGAGTTGAGGACTCGAGGTTGTCCTTCGCACACATCCTCGACCTCGAAGTGCCAAGCCCCTGCCAAGAGAAGATCCCGCTTAGGCGCTTATCATTTCGGCGAAACAGCCTGCGTTTGGAAACCGTTGTCGTCGACCAAGTTCCCCTTCGCCAGCTGTTTTTCTGCACGGAGTACGAGGAGCTCTTGTGCTTTCGCCCCGAGCCAACACAATTTCATATAATGATATGGGCACATACAGATCTCTCATACAATCCTAGAATAACCGCCAGAACCACATCACGTACAACCACGGAGGCGACGACGTTCTGGTCTCTGATGGACCAGGAGATAGAAGACAACACAGAGGTCAGGCGCAGGGGGGACCGGGCGGTGCACCTCACTTCAGGTAGTTGACCCACCAGATGAGGGTGCGATAGGATAAATCCTAAGCGATAAGCCATTTGGTCCCGGGTTCTTTCCACCCGTTGCTAACATGGCGGCCAGGTGGACAGGTATCTCCTCCATCCCTTCCCCATGCAAGCATTATTATCCGCTTCTTGGTGCAGGAATAACAGGAGACTGCGCACCTCATGTACACGGATCATCCAGCGTCTAAGGTCTGGGAGACCCGTAAGATGCTACCTTGATAACGTCTCTCCCCCGGATAATCGGCGGGGATGATGGCCACTTCGGCATCCGCCCGCCCTCTCAGAGCCATCCGAGGCCATCCGCCGAGCATCTGTAGTGTACACGGCGGGCATCCTGCATTGATCCCTATGGCTCCCAGCAGCAGGAAGAGCACCTGTAAGGAGAGAAAATATGTATTCTATGTATGTGTACAAATTTCAGTGGCTCAATGTACATAGTTGTGTGAATAGACCCGGGCGGATGTCTCACAGATAATCCCGCCGCGCCTCATGGCTACCGTACGCCGGCGCTTATTGGCGCATATTTCCGCATTTGGTCAGTTTCATTTATTCCAGCTTTCCTTGCATAAATTCGGGTTTCCTCTACATATACTTGCCCGAAAAATGTCAAATAAATTTT